>APFE031181126.1:129275-258296 GCA_000404065.3 Pinus taeda | reverse complement strand
TGGCTTACCCAAATTAATTTTCTGTGGCTGAAACTACCCCAAAATGCCAGAAAAGAGAAGAGAAATATGGCTGTAGCTAAGCCAAATCTGCTGTTGCTGAAATCTCTTTCTCTTGCTGCTGAAATCTCTCTCCTGCTGCTGAAATCCACTTTGCTGATGCTCACTGCTCAAAACAACCTAGCTGAAACAACTGCCAGTCTCTAAGAGAAACTACTTGCTGAATAGTGTGATGAGAGAATGAGACAAACTTCTCTTTTATAAGTTTAGACAGGCTTCTAGAACCCACTCTAAACCCTTAAAAAAATTAAAAAACAAATTAAAAAAAAATTAAAAAAACAAATCATTTTTTTTGGAAACGTGGGGCTGTACGGCCGTGAAACGCGTTTCCGGCCGTACCACCCACGTTTCCGTTTCGGGAAACGAGGTGGTACAGCTGGAAACGCGTTTCACGGCTGTACCGTACGCGAAAACGCGTTTCGTTTCCGTTTCCGGCCAGAACCGCCCCCCCCAGCGTTTCCTGCAACATAGACGATAACCAAGTGGGGAGCAAATGGGTGCATTAGGATCAAAGGGAAAATGAGGGGAAAGGTACAATAAGTGATCACCTTTACAGGGCCAAACACTAAGAGTTCACATAAATCATGAGTCCTAATATGTCCACCTCCAAGATTCCTACATACTACCCTAGGACATAAAGATGCTTGTCAAGGTAGGGAGTCACTGCCCACTTGGGGGATGTGAGTAGTCCTTGTTACTGGCCAAAAAGTGGGTTTAACCCATAGGAGAAAACTTTCTCCTCCTTGGATAGCCAAGCAACTAACAACCCTATTTGATCAACGCATAACATGATGCCACGATCCTCCACTTATTTCTCTAGTCAAATTTATCTCTTCCCATCAAATATTCCTTATTGAAGGAAGGTCCGTCTAGGGTTGTGGATGTTGATTTGGGGTAGCATCGGATGTGCTCTAGCCATGAAAGTTGGTAGAAAGGCTAAAGCACATGAGATCTCCAAGACCTAGAAATAGTTTGGACAGATTGTACCCGGTTTGGGAGATATTATAATAATTAATATTTTTAATGGAGTTCTGAAGTCTAAACTTAGGAAAAATAAAATATTAATGGGTATTAATATAAAATTGGGTTAGAAGGTTCCAAAAGTCATGGATCAAGCCATATCTAATCTTAGCCGTTGATTAGAGATTTAATCTCGGTCGTTGAAGGACCAACAGGAAAAGTATAAGAGGAGGCTTGAGGGTTAGTTGGAGAATACACCAGAGTGATTAGTCATTCGATTTGCTAGAGCGGGGTTGCTAAGCAAAGTCGAATAAGTGATCAGTAGCGAGGGGCAGTGAGTACTGGATAGAGAGGCAGAGATAGTGCCGAAAGACCAGCACAGAGGCAGAGAGCGAGAAGCAACAGCAAGAGTAGGCCACACAGAGCCTAATAGAGACAACACAGAGGCCAGAGGGCCTGTGTCATCCCATGCAGAGAGCAGCAGGAGTGACGCAGAGGGTCCCAAAGGCTGCGTAGTGCCTCAGAGGGCTGATGCAGAGGATTCTGAGGCTGACGTAGTGCTTCAGAGTCGCTGGAGAGGGTTTCGTGGGACAGGTTTTCTGAATACCTGTTTCCAAATAGAGAGGTATTACTGTCGGGTGAGCCGGTTTGGCACCTAGTTGTACTCAAGGAAACACTGCATAATAATAAACCCTCAGAATAGCTGCACCAGTTTTCTCGCATTGGGTTTTTCTGTGGACATTTGTCCAAAAATAACGGTGTCACTTGCGTGTTTGTTTTTTCTTTCAGCTGTTGATTTGTAGATGTTGAGACTGTATTGTGTTTATTTCGTTATTTATATGTTTTAAATAACTTGTTCAGAATTAACAAGTAGAAGAAATAAACCAGAAGAATATAGATTAAATCTTTAATGGATAGACTTAGAAATTTCAACAATGGAGGAGCATTCCCCCTCCCTTGAATCCGCTCTTGAAGTGTGCTCGCTTGGAAGTGCTAAGGGAGTGACCTCGAGAGCGCACTCGCTATTCGCTCCCGTTTGGGAGCAATTTTCAGCAGTAAAAAAGATTTCACTCCCTAGTTTCTAGGGAGTCATATATGGAGCAATTGCTCCCGTATCGCTTCCCATTGCTCCGGGAGCAAATTTTAAACATAGGGAGTGATATGGGTGTGATCGCTCCCTTCAAAAAAATTACTCCCACCTCTTGAAACGTGTGGGCACGACCAAGGGAGAGAGGGGTGACTTTTTGGAGGGAAATGGGAGGGGAAAAACAATAAAAGGCCTCCTCCGCACCCTCATTATCACCATTTCATTTGTGAAAAAGAGAGATTGAGCGCATATGTGTGAGAGAGAGATTGTGAGGGTTTGAGCTTGAGGAGGTTGTGGGAGATTGTTGAAGCTTGCAAGCTTGGGAGATAGAAAGGAGATTGTTGGAGAGCCAAAGTGGTACGGTCTAATCCCATTTTTTTTCTATGTGACATTTGTGTAAAAATATGTTGAATGTTGAATGAATCTAGAATCTAGATGTTTTTCTTCTCTTTTCCTACTCTTTCCCACTTCTCCCTCATTTTATTGCAGTGCAACTAAGAACCCTTGACTTTTGACCTTGTTGAATAAGTAGTAGAAGATCTTCTTGATCTAGCTTCTTGCAATATTGAATCCCATTCTTTTCATGGAGGGAGTAATCATTTCCTTCAAGCCAACATAGTGATCTTCAATCTTCCTTGACCTTAGCTCTGATACCATGTTGAGAAATCATTGCTAGTAGAGTTAGGGTTAGATTTCTCTTTCTTGATAATTACTTGTGAATTATGTTAACTTCTTTTACTTCTTTGTTATATTGTCTTTCATCAAGCAATTACCAAATTATGTGTGTATGAAGATCACAAAAACACAAGACACAAGATGTAGGCAGTTTGCCAGGGAAAAAAATCCTATCTAGGGGAAAACCCAGTGAAAATATCTTCCTTCAATAGTTTTCTTGAAACTCTTCAACCTAGACATAGACCTCCTTTAACCACCAAGTCAGCCTCTTCTTCCAGCAACTTTGACCTTGAAGCAACAACACTT
This sequence comes from Pinus taeda, assembly GCA_000404065.3. Classification (NCBI taxonomy): domain Eukaryota; kingdom Viridiplantae; phylum Streptophyta; class Pinopsida; order Pinales; family Pinaceae; genus Pinus; species Pinus taeda. The sequence continues at coordinate 255,211 of APFE031181126.1, read as the reverse complement.
CGACCTAGCAAATCCAAAATTTCGGCCTTCTAGTATTAGAATCTTCGACCTAGCACTTTCAGAATTTCGACTCTTCCAGGAGTAAAACTTCGATCCAACAATACAGTGATGTGTGGTTTAATGGTAAGTGTTGCTGGGTGAAGCCCACGAGATTGCGATTCAAATCTCATTGAGTATAGTGTCCTGCTATGATCTCGGCTCAAGAAGTAGACTCCTCTTATCTGTGAGTCTCATCTCTTGTTAAATCATAAGATTTGGAATATCTGGCTTGCAGGTCGCTGGATATACTCTTGGTGTTATAGTGGCAGGAACGAGGGTTGATCCTGGGCCTTCGTTAGATTAGTCCAAGCAATTATCAATTCACCATGTGGTGAAAAAAAAATTCGATCCAACAATTTGCCTAGCAACTTCACATAAGAGAGAGAGAGATACTCAAAAACTTCGACTTTGATCCTTCCAAAACTTCTTCTTCTCTTCTTGGAATTTCGCACTTTTCTGCCCCTTTTTCTTGGATGTCAAACTTGTGAGAGAGATTCTTCCAAATGAATTCGAACTGCTTGTATATATAGGCTTTAGGTGAGGTTGAATTGCCCTGTTTGAGGCCTACTTGGTGTGGAGGTGTCAAATACTTAATTTGACTCAATAATAAATCTTTTTACATGATTCAAAAGCCCAAGAAGGGTCTCAGAAAATGTACAATGACTCTAATAACTCAATATAAATCCTAGGAGTCCACAATGGGGACTTTCACTAATAAAAGATGACCCAAGCACAAAACCCATGCTTGAATAAGTCATTGTAATAATAATAAAAATTTTCTTTTTCATTCTTTTGACAAGTACATTACATAATGACTCAAATACATTTATGAAAACTGAAACTAGTTACGTTCTTCAACAGTTTTCTCATTCGATTTATGCATGTGACTTTCTGCCACAACATCCTACAATCTTAGACTGCCTTCAAGTAGTGTAATGTGATCCCAGACTAATGAAATTGAAGATTGTATGGCATACACTTTCCAGACTTTGATTACAGAAATATAAGGATCTCCCACAAATTAAGGGCTAAATCTATGTGCAAAAGAGTCAACCTTTACAATACAAAAATACTGAATCTATATGGCAAATTAATACAAAAATACAATACAATTGCTGAATCTCCCTCAAATACAATACAATGCAATACAAAAGTGCTGAATCTCCCTCAAATTAAATGCTGAATCTATATGGCAAAAGAGTCAAGTTAATAGTAGCAAAGCCTACAAGGATAGTTGGATCTACTTTTATGGAGGTTTTGAAAAGGTGCTTTCCCTAAGGAGATGTTCAAAAAAACAAAGTTGTACATTTTGAAGGTCCTACAAGGCAGGAAAATTTAACTTTACAATCTTTAAAAATATTTCTTTCCCTAAGGCACTACACAATGGTATGTGTGGTGATTTTTAGAATTGGGAAATTGTTTTATTTGGCAGAATTTAAAGCTTCAAAAAAAAGTTGAGGTTTATCATCTTGAATGAGTTAAGCACAAGTGACATAATTCCCCAAGGCATATTTTCAAAACCATTTTGGCTCACCTCCAAAATTCATGAATGATCAATGAGTGACATGATGGTTTTAATAGTTGAAGACACATTGATAATGCGAAGAGTTGTTGGATACAACTATTGATTTTTAGAGTTGATATATGGCATAATTAATGCAATAGGAAAAATACAATGCATCTATGTTCCAAGAATGTATCATTGGTTCACACTTGACATAAAAAACTATATCAGGAAAACGTGTTTGTTCGTAGGGTTTCCATGTTGGACATAACACCATTGAGTTTCTGATCACATGGATGCAAGGAAGTAGTAAATTGAGATGGTGGTTCTCAATGATGCTTCTATCCAGTTTAGGGTTTACACTAAATACCTCTAGCTGCTAGAGTCACCAGTCGGTCTCCTAGTGATGCCCTAGGGGCCAAAAGTCCAACTCCAAGTCCAATCTTTGGCTCTAAACGTCGAACGATTGACACCAACACTGAGCAACAGAGCTTATGCGGTGGTGATAGGTTTGACGGATAGTCACTCGGGCTAGATAGTGGGCGACTCCTCCAATGGCTAACTCCACAACCGACAACTCCTTCAATGGCTCACTCCACAGTCAGCAGCTTCTCCCAGCAAAAATGATAAAAAGTAAAAGGAAAAAAGGGTAAGGTTAATAATTTAATAGGTTAAGAACGACCGACAGGCTACGACTTCCCATAAAAAAACTAAGTGAAACCAAAATAAAAACCCATTCCTGGCAGCCATTTCCAAGGAACCCGTTTCATGAAATAGTGAAATGTATTTGACTTTGGTGGATCTGTATCATGAAATTGTGGAATGTTTTTTTTTTTCACTGGATCTGTTTCTCGAAATAGTGGTACATATTCAAATTTCCAAGAAACTAAACATTTTTACCTAAAAGTCCATAAAAACATTTCAGAACTTTCATTGATTGTTTTCGAAAATTTGAATATGAAGGATACGTATCAAAGCCCTTTTCCCTCCGTTTCATACCCATTTTAGGATCCGAAACGCTGAACGACACTTCTGGGAGATTAGCTTCGTGTTTCCGGTAACTTAGCTTGGAGGTAGAGCATTGAGTACAAAAGGGATTAATTTAGAATCAAATATGATTTCTCCAAGTCCTTGAAGTTGATCCTTTATTTTTTGAGACCTTGATAAGGTATGCGGCCACATCTTCATCTTTTGATATCCTTGTTCCATAAATTTGATTCCTTAGTGAGATCTTTTGACTGCTAATATTGATAGAATATTGTTTGACTAATTTGTCAGTCTTCTTTAGATGTGGATTGATATGGAACAAAAGAGATGAGGTGATCTTTGATAGACTCAAAGAGGATTCTTCGAGCCCTAATTTCTCCCATATTGTATTTGGCCACTTCTTGAGCATTGTTCGTGTCTTGTAGTGGAACTTTGACTAGAACGAAATCCATGACTTCATTTTCTATGAGAACCAAATCAATTCTCTTTTTCCAAGCTTTGAAATTAGAGGCTCCATATATTTTGTTTCTGTTGAGAAATCTAGGGCATTAGCATTAGGTGATTTCTCTTCCATTAGTGACTGCTTGTGAATGCTTTTTACTTCTTTAGATCAGGATCTTCTTCTTCTTAGTTTATTGGTGTTCTTCTTCATCAAACAGTGACCAATGCATGAACATTAATAGACAAGAGACACAAAATGTAGGCTATCAGACAGGGCCAAAACCTCTCACTCTTTCATAGGAAAACCTGCACAAATTCTTCTTATAGAGATTCTAATTGACGAATACCAAGACCAAGACCCTTGACCTAGTAGCATGTCCAAGATCAAGACACAAGTCCTCTTATATCTTCTCGTTTATTCTCTCTCGGTTCCTTCTACTTCAGACTTCGCACCATATGAGATCACTGTAGTCATGAAATGACATTGAACTGAGATCACTGTAAAGATACAAACCTCTTCTTCAACAGTAGCATCGAATCATAGTCACATCGAGACCTTCTCCATGAGTGGCACTGGTCTCTCCTTTGTTGTGAGACAGAGTACTGAGGTCTTTGCTGTGATATAACACCGAGACATTAAGGATACATCATTGTAGTATCACCGAAACTTCTCTTGCTGTATCGAGACAGAGGTTCACCCTTGACTGTGAGACAATACCGAATTTGTCTACTGCTATTTAGTACCTTGATCTGAGCTCCTTCATCGAGACATTTTTTGCATTCCTATCCGGACTTGATTCTATGCTTGACCTTTGAAAATCTCAGAGACGTCTGAACTTTCTTACTGTGCCAAAGATTCAAAATTATCTCTGTTTTGCCTATCCGAAAAATTCAGAGATATATGCGAAATTCTCTTTTTGTCACCCGAAAAATTCAGAGAAAGATATGCGAAATTATGTCTCTGTGGATTGGGTTGAGGTTGCCATTTATAGTGGTCTGTCCGTCATATTAAGCCAACATGTACTTATGAATAGGTGTGTCTCCATAATGGGGAGGCGACATGAGTTTGTCACCTTATCTTGAAGCCGACATGAAGAAAGGACTTTGTGCTTGTCGTTGGAGGGCTATATAGACTCATATATAATTGACACATGGTCAAGAAGAGCTCTTCATACATGACATTGACTCTTTGAATTTAATGACAAATCCTAAAGCTTTCAATGGGAGTCATCTAAAATAAAATCCCTTGCTCATGAAACCCATGAAGCAAGTCTTACAATAATAATTTTATTCTCTTCTTTTCATCATTTACAAAGATCATAATTAGATGTCATTATGAAGACCGAACTTAGTTACGGTTTTCAACACTCCCTCTTAACTAGGGAGATATTTATAATGGTACTTGGTCATTCTCAATCTGAAGAATTTCTCATAAGAAGAATCAGATTGGTAACCCATCTGTCTAGCATCATATCAACCAACATTTTCACATAGCAAGGCCTTGACTAACAACTCTATCTACATTATTAGAGCACAATGTTGGCGAGACCAATGATTCATAGACACCATAATCATTGTCTCTCAAGGTACATACTCCACCCAGGTGTTCACAGAGTATGACCTTCTTTGGACTATTCTTATCTTGGATAGCCAGTCCTCAAAGAATATTGGTCCACAACTACTCTTATTTTGGATGCCTTATCTCATCCTCAAAGAGTATCGGATGCCAGATGAGTACCCAATCCTCCATTCTGTCTTCCCAAGTGAAGATCAGAATGATGTGTCTATCTCTCCCTCTCAATTAGGGACGACATATCAATTCCAATAAAGGAATGTACTCATTCCTACAGAAGGAATGTATCTAAGCTCCCTCTTGGCTTAGGAATTTCCAAGTTTCTTCCAGGTTAGAAACTTGTTTCCAGTCTCCCTCTTAATTAGGGACCTACAGCAGCTTCGCAACCAGTTGCTCGAAGAGCACCTTCCTTCAATGTCATGAATTTCTTTGACAAGGAGTTTTTATCTTTTGTGGCTTCTTCATAGGGCACAGACCATCCATCACTTTCATCCATGGGTCAGTCATGTCATTATTCCTTTCATCATAAAGTGATCCATTAGTCTTCATCTGGCCTTGCTTCATGTCATGTTGCCTTCTTCATGCCATATTTTCCGGAAGGATCTTACATCCTTCTATATGGTCCTCTTGAAAGTTATCCACAGTTCTTCCCTTTGGCAGTCCTGTATAAGCCCATCCAGATATTTGTTCAAAAATAAGAAATGAACACTTAAATCAAAATCACCTTTGTGATGGTCTTTCATCATGACATCTTCCAATTTGCATCAACATCCTGCATACATGTTGACATATCTCCCAAAGATATCCACTATCCAGGGTATCCATCTTTTTTCAGACTTCCATCAGAGTCTTCATATCTTTCAGGGAGATTTCCTAGTCAAATCTTCTTGGTCTTCTGGATGTTGATTGCTTTTACCATGGTTGTATTATCTCACGATCTCTTCCTTCCTTTCTTCACACATTTCATTTTATTCCTAGGATCTTCCAATCAGAGTTCCTCAATTGTAGTCAACCACCTCATACTTCATATGAGGACATATTATGTTGATTTCACCTAGTTTGACCCATGTCTTTCGGCAACCTTTCATAGGAGGAGATTCCTAACCTTTGATCATGCTTCTCAAGATAGAGCCGTGATCCATGTTTGATCTGAAATTGATCTAAGACAAACAATTAAGGTATTACAGACTCATGTGCATGGATGTGCCTATGTTATTTTATGAAACGGATTGATAAGATTGCGAAATACACAGACACTGAAGCAGTTTAGAGAAAACATAACTGGCAAACATGTAAACACAACAATTTTAATAAGGAGTTCATCCAATACTCCTGGGCTACGTCTCCCGGTCCAGCCTTCAGTGGTGGCCTCTCTATTATGTTTTAAAAAGCAGAGTTTTTACAACAGTGAGCTCAATTTGAGTTTCACACAACAGATATGAATCAACAAAATTGTACTTGGATCCCCCAAGTCTCTGGAGTACACAGACTCTACTTACTGAAACTCGACCTCTATTGGTCACAGTAGTATGAGCCCAATCTTAGACTCATACATGACAGGCATATACATAGGAGTTCGCTTGAACCTCTCAAGCCTTCTCTGGAGTTCACAGACTCTCTGACTCTCTCTGGCTCTGTCTGGCTCGATGCTGCCTTTGCTCCTGTGAGTCAGCTCGACTTCTTCTCTCTGCTCTTAACTAACTCTCTTTCCTACTTTTCTGCTTTCTTGCTCTATCTCTGTCAGTTCATGGCTTTAAAGCCATCGGCTTCATGACTGTTCGTTTCCGCTTCTCGGCTTTCTGCTTTTCCTTGCTTCTATCCGTATGAATCCTTCTGTTCGGCATAATCATCACTGTATAACGCCTTACAGGGAGGTGGCCACCTATTCTGTAACGGATGAGTGTGTCAGGTTCACTGGAAATGTTTGAACGACCGTTTTGTCCATTAACTCCAAGATTGCTCGCGAAATACGAATCTCCGCCAACGCATCGTCCATATTGGACTTCAAATCCTATATAATTCTGCCTGTTTACCCCGCCGAATCCGGTCAACCATCGGATCGCGTCTCCGCCGTCGATCTGGGGCCTCCAGATCCAACGGTCATCGCTCATATCGGGCGGATAAGTAACATGACGTTTACCCGTCCGATGTGAGCGGTTTTCTCTCTCTTTCGCCAGACGCGTGGCAATTGATGTGTGGCATCGGGCGAGACTCGGTTGAAACCGCTTACCGCCTCGAGCCCTTCCGATATTTGGCTGGTTTTGTAGAATCCCGCTCCGTCGGAACCGAATTAATTACTTTCCCGCATTTCATAATATTTTCGGGTTCAGGCATTCGGGGCTTATCCTTCTTTGAGGGGTTTGCCCTGCGATATGCGATTAGCCCCCGTTTCTCGAATTAACCTCTGGTTTTGCCAATTTGCGCCAATGCGTGTTACCATGGGCCAACGGTCTGTGCGCTTGACCGAGGGTCCTTGTTGCTCCGCACTGATCACAAATTACCATTGTCACGAGGATATCTCTGATAAGCTTGACCTTTATAAGACTTTGAAACTTTGGCATAATTTTTAAGAATTCATGAAAACTTAGAGAGTGTTCTAGGATCCAATTCGGATCAATGTTACCTGCAACCATACAACATGAATTTATAATAATTAATACAACCATATGTACCTCATTTACCTTTAGGTCATCTAGGCTTCTTTCAACAGCTTCCTTGATTGAAAAGATCTTCAACCCCTTGATCTGTTTCATCTGTTATGTCATCATACCATCATCCCATGAATTCCACAAGTTGGAGTTCTTGATGAAACACTTGCTTCCACTATTGATCGGTGAATCTTTCGATGACGATTCCATTAGAGAATTTTAAGGATCTTGCATATCCCTATCCAACAGGTGTTTCTTTTGACTTGATTTATGATGAGACTTGTCCTAGATGACTTCTTCCCCTTTCTTAAGTTTCCAACGAGGTTCTCAAGAGCCATATCCTTCATAGTTGACTATCAGACATCTTTCATGTTTCATTTGGTGATGTCATGAGCTCTTCTAATGCTTTTCCTCTTTCTTGGATTTCCTTCTTTCAGCTTCCTCCACTTCTTTGATGAAATGGACTTCTTCTCTATTGTCCTTCTTAAGCTTAGGACAATCTTTCTTGTACAACATTGATTCTTAACTATGTTCTTCTTTCCTTCCGGCAAATGTCTGAATACTTTTCGTCCCCAACTTGTCTTCTTCTATCTTGCATAGAACCCACAAGTTGTTGAATGGGATAGCCTTCTTATCCTCATAGACATTTGTTCATCAGTTAGTGCATTTAGGACAATGATGATTATCTCCTTATCATCTCTCCCAGATCTTGCTGTTGAGATCTTATGAAGATATCCCTTTATCCTTTGATATTTTCAATTTTGTGTAGATCAGATCTAAGTGATATGACATTTCTTTATCGCATCTTCAGAGAATAGTTCTATCAGTTTATCAAATATCTCTTAGATGTCTGCATTCCTCCTATATAGGGATGAGGGATATAAGAATCCCTTGAGCCCTTTGATCCCTTTCCATATATTCAGAGGAGACCTTTCCATTGATATGTTTAATGACTTCACTTTCTTCGAGGAATATGTATATCCTCCTTTTCCATGCAAGGAAGTTCGATGACCCAACCAACATATAGATCTCCTTGCAAAACGAAGTCATTTTACCAAATTTGATTATATAATGAAAGATACTTACTTGACAAATGAAGATGAAATCTTCAACTTGATCACTTTGATGGTGGTTGAAGGAGATGTATTAGTGCCCCTTTCAATGATTTTCTTCCAAATGAAAAGCCCTTCTTCAATAAAGGAGATTGCTCCTTTTGTGATGTCAATGCCTTTAGATCTAGCTTCCTTTGTTGATGGTGATTGATGAGGATGTTTTGATGCTTCCTTGGATTTTCTTCTTCAAGGATAAGGAGGGGATCCTTGCTGCAATGATAGGGAGCTTGGCTTATAGCTTTTGAAGATGATAATGCCTTCTTGCCTTTAAGACACTTTGACTTCTTTGGTGGTGAATGAATGCAGATCAGAAATACTTATAGTATCTCCAAGATGATGTGATCTTAGTCCTAGAAATGCTTTTCTATACTTTAGGCTTCCCTGCTTTGTAGATCTCTTCATCTTGATGAGGGTCTTTGTGGTCTTTTGCTAAAGACTATAGGATCCAACACTCTTGCTGGTGTAAACTTCTAGTTGCCTTGATTTGTAGATCTATTTGCCTTGAGTAGAAATAAGGCTTTGGCTTGGATTATTTGATGATCCCAAGACTTCTTTTGAAGTAGACTTCCTCCTTTGATCTAGGGTTTGATTCTTTATTGTAGATCCTTCACTTTGCTTTGATGCCTTCCTTGAAACTCGATCCTTGAGTGTCTCTTTGATTAAACGCCCTTCCTTAATTGTCACCTTATCTTAGATACCATGTTGAGAAATCTAGGGCATTAGCATTAGGTGATTTCTCTTCCGTTAGTGCCTCTAAACACAAGGTCGGTGCCTTGAGAAGATAGGGTCGGTGCCCTAGTGGTTGGAGCCTCACAAAAGTCCAAGTTGGTGCTTGGCAACAGGTTGGAGCCTGGGAGTTTGAAGATCGGTGTCTTCATCTAGGGTTGGAGCCCTATATACATTGTACTTGATTCATTGTAAAGATTATATTAATAAAAGTATTTATTCCTATTGTTCATTTTGTGTTCTAAATATAAGTGATCTAATTGGTAAAAGTAACAATTGAAAAGAAATACTGATTCACCCCCCTTCTCAATATTTCCAACAATTGGTATTGGAGCCAGTACCTTCACTCCTATGAAACCGGATTCGTGCAAACTACCTGACGTGTCCAAATCCCACGAATCAGACACGATTCGTTGGAGATTCGAATCCCAAAATAGGACATGTCGTGTCTTAACGGGACACGATCGAATCCCGGTCATGTTCTGATTTTGGGATTCGAATCCCAATGGTCTGGAGCTTTTACCAATTTTTTGAGTTCATTCTTGTGTGGGGTTTTTTAATGACAGATGGGGGTATTCATATCTGAGGCATAACTATCCCATGGATTTCTTTTTCCAAAGTGTCACTAAAGGTCTGAAGCTTTTACCAATTTTTTGAGTACATTCTTGTGTGGGTTGTTACAGAGAGCTTTTACCAACTCAGTTTGCATTCTTTAGGTGTGGTTTTAGTGGCTACTATAACTGCATTGAGATAATAGTGACATTTCCATTTAGAGAATTCTTAAATTTTAAGGTGTGGTTTTAATGGTGATTATTACTACCTATTGAGATAATGGTCACAATTGCTATTTAGAGAATATGTAAATTTCACCTTTAGACTTCAGTGTGTTTTAATGGTGACTGTTATTGCATATTGATATAATGGTGACAATTGCTGTTTATTGAGATATAGTTGCACAGTACAGGTTTTCAATGGTAGAATCTAGATGAGTTCGCACATTGGGGAACATTTGTTAATAAATCTTTATTAATCTGGTATCTCTGGGTCATCAGCTTGGAAATTTTGTGATAAATTACCATGTTTTATCCATCTCACATTTTATGCTCGTTACATTAGAGAGCCCCATTTATATGTTATTTGAAAATGAATGTGTGCCTAAACTCTATGCCTCTTGTACATGAGAAAATGTTTTGGAACAAGTTTGGTCGATTTGTTCACAAATATATGCATTTTCAATTGCGTGTTGAGTTCAACAATAGTATTTAGGCAAATTTAGTAAAGATAATCTTTAGAAAAAATGATGTCATCATGGAATTTGGAATTTTGAATATGGTCAACTAAAATATAATTCTAAGAGAAAATATAGTGATTTCCCAGTATCATTATCTATTTGTTTGACAACAATTTTAATCAAATGGAAAAAGATAGGTAGGATGTCAAATTAAACAGAAATTTGGTAAAAAGACATGAAGGATGGCAAATAAAAAATAAATTTGTATCATTAATGAGAATTTGTGTAAGAAATATCTAATTTTTAATATATATATATATATATATATATATATATAATAAAATAATATATAACGAATCCTACGTGTCTTGTTCCGGGGGGTCAACGTGTCCGAATCCGACTCTCGAATCCCCGTATCCTACGAATCCCGAATCAGACTCAAAGCCTAACAGCTTGAGGGTTGATCATTAGAACACAAATGGCGAAGCCAAGGAAGAAAGTCTCCAATCCTCCTAAAGATGTGTCTCCCTCAACCACCGAAATTGAAGTCAATCAATTTGTGAAGGCTCCCTTGTTCAATGGAAACTTTGATATATGGGAAGCAAGAATGAGGAATTTCTGAAAGACTCAAGGCATTGAAGTCTAGAAATCGGTAATTGTTGATAGCATAATGGATGGAGAATCCAAGGAACATAATACAAGAGCAATGAACGCAATCTTGAATGGGCTACTTGATTCTATGAAGGCCAATTTTGAAAAATGTTTGTCAGTAAAAGGCATATGGGATAAACTTCATGATCTTCACTCAAAAGGAGTGTTGACAATGATATCTAGTCAAGAAAATGATGGAAAACAAGAAGGAAATCCAGAGCCCATCAAGGAAGCTGAAGATAAGAGTGATGACATCAAGGCTAAAGAAGACCTACAAGATGAAGAGAATGAAGAATATTTTGAAGAAGATCTCCTCACTAAACTTATGACTACCGTGGAAGAGATTAACAATTTTAAAAAGGACAATGAGGAACTTAAGAAGAAAGCACAAATTGGTGACCAGGACAAGACAAGGAAGGAAGTTGACCTTGTCAAGCTTCAAGTACAAGAAAGAGATGAGGAGCTCACCAATATTAAGGAAGAATTTCATCAAAACAAGAGAAAGCATCATGAAGAAGTCATAACCATGACAAATCAATTGGATAAGGCAAAGAAACGGGAAGATATCTTGTCAAGCCACCTTGAACAAAGGCACAAGAGCTTGAACAAACTTGATGCAGAGATTGGTCAATACAAGGAAGAGGTCTCCTCCCTTACATCTCAACTAGAAGAAGCAAGGAAACAAGCACAAGGAGCTGAGAAGGTGATGGAAGCTTTGACATTCATAGAAGGACAAGTTGATGAAGTAGAAAAGGAGAGAAACACCATGATATGCCAACTAGAAGAAAAGGATGATGACATCACCAAGTTAAAATCAGAAATCACTTCTCTTAAGGCCCAAGCATGTGAAGCAACCAAGATGATAGAAGAAATGAAGAAGCAACTAGTTATGAAATATGAAGATTGTAAAAAGTTGAAAGGAGAAATTGTCTTTTTTAAAAAGGAAGTTGACTTGTTGAATAAGAACTTGTAAAGCTCTCAAACCCTAGATGACATCTTAAGTCATGAAAGGTCTCCCCTTGATAAATCAGGCCTTGGCTATGCAAGTGAATCCTCAAGCAAAAAGGAAAATGCTTCAAACAACAAGGATGTGAAGGAGCTAGGAAGAAATGTTGATGCTCCCATTTCCAGCAAAGGCAAGTGTCAAGTTGACATTGGAAAAAATCCTACTCCAAGAAGAAATGCAGATGGTGTCAAGGATGCAAGAAGCAATGGTTATCATCAAAGGGTCCCAAGGAAAAAAGACTTCAGAATTACATCAAGGAAACCTTCTTCTCCCAGGTACCAAAGTATGCTTCTTGGTTATTGCTATTCATGTACAAACTTTGGGCACCTGGCAAAAGATTGTAGGGCATATCACAAAGATAAATATAATGGTCCCCGTCAATCTTCGAGAAGCAATTTTGCAAGAAGAAGTCATGAATTCTTATTCAAGAACAACGTAGAGTGCTTCAAGTGTCATAACATTGGACATATGGCATGTGATTGTAACTTAACTTGGGCCCCTACATAAGCTAGAACCATGCTAGAGAAGAAAGCTACACAAGTATGGAGAAGGAAGCAAATTGAATTCGGAAGTACCTTGACTCACTAGCCAACAACACATGTTGTTGACTTGTTGATGTCATCCTTGATATTCCAAGTGTTTGATAATGAGACTTTGCCAAAGGAGATATGCATATTGTTAGGGGGAGCTTATGATTTGTAATCATTCTTGCAAAAGTTATCCATGAATGTGCCCTATGAAATTCTTGATGAGTAACACATGGACAATAATCTTTTGATAGATCATCTCTTGGGAGCAACTCCATTGAAGAACATGTTTCCTTACTTATCTGATGGACTATTGTCGAAGATTTCTTGTACTTGATCACAAGGTAGAAATCTTTCTTGTCTAAAGAAGCTAGAGGAGTTTATGTAGGCAAGGGGAGTTGGTTCATCATATGAAGAAATGTGAACACATCCATCATGGACCACATTGCTAGAGGGAAGAGCACCATGACAGGGGGAGTAACATACCTATGAAGAACTACTATTCATGAAGAAAAGAAGCAGCTTGGCAAGGGGAGTACTTGGGCACCCCGTTTGCCATTGATGTCAAAGGGGGGGAGAATGTTGGAAGGACAAGAATATTGCCATCAATGACAAAGGGGGAGATTGTTAATCAAGGTTGTCATTGATGTCAATATGGCATTATTGGGATCGAAAATATTCTTCTGATGCATATTATGATGATGTCCCTGCTTATGATGACAATTCCCTCTTGTTTGATAAGGATGCCATTAATGAAGATGTCAAGCTATTAATGATGCCATTATGATGTCAAGCCACTAAGAAGATGTCTTGTCCTAGATGCTTGAACTAACCATGAAGACACGATAACCTCATATATCCTTGCTCTTGATGAAGAAGCCCTAGAAGTCATGATGATGTTCTTACTCTTGATGAAGAAGCCTAGTACCCAGCTGATGTCCTTACCCTTGATATTGAAGGAATATACATGAATGACCACACTTGATGATGTCATACGTGATGGCACTTGATAAAGGTCTTGATGACATGGACAATGGTTGGAGATATGACATGAAGGACTTGGAAATCTCCTAATGGCAAATTAATAAATGCCACACTATGGTTGGTGACATATCACTGCACTATCATGAATGCTAAGTACACTATCATGGTGACATGTATGACTTACATGATGACAAAGCACTTGGGGACACACTAATAACCTCTTGCTGTCCTAATCATCAAGCCCTAATGACCTATTGCTGTTCTAATCATCTTATGCACTAAAGATTTCAAGAGCAGTCACAAAGAAAAATAAATTTGGACAGCTTGGAGACATCCTTTCAAAATGGATCCTACACCATCTTAAAGAGGATTTTTTCCTCTTTCTAATGAGCTGTCACTTGGCCCGAGACTCCAAGTAGGAGATATGAATTTTTTAAGTTAAGAATATTATTCTGGACAGTAGGCCAACCTACACTTAGACATTCATGTTGGCCTAACTGCAGAAAGACGTGTCCCTTCAGTTCAAGGTGAAATCCTATATAAATATGACGTCTAGCACCTCACTTTAACCATAATTTCGGTGATTAATTCAGGTAAGGAGTACAGAAAGAGAAAGGAGGCCGAAGAAGACAGAGAATCATTGTTTGGGCACAGTTATGGTGTTAAGATTTATTCTTCAAAGTCAAGGGCAGTGACCGAGGACTAGATGATTACAGTTTTCGAATTTACAGTGATAAAAATATCTGCGAGGCTCAGATTTGTTGGAGAGGTCAAGCAAAATTTAGAACTGTTGGACAGTCACTTTGGAGGGCTCGGTTAGGCAAACATCATCTTGTTTAGCCTCATTACTAAATACCTTGCTGCCTAAATCTCAGTCTATACTCCTGTAGAAGAGCGGACATGTGTGTATTTGAGGACAGTCTTGTGGAACACTGCAACTCGAATGTGGAAGCAACAAACCTCGCAACTGTGAACAAACTTCAGCTTTGTTGTACAACAAACTTCGACCTCAGCCTAGTCTGTGGTCTGTGGCATAAAGATTCGACCTGTGATATCTGTGGTGTTCAGATTTGTGACAGACTTGTAGCCCTTCTTCACACAACCTTGCAAATGAGCATAATTTGTTGAAGATGGTGTTTTGTATTTAGGCATCTTTTGAGGCAGATTATTGGACTGTTTTGAAGTTGTTTGTAACCCTCTCTTCCAGCCTCTTTAGAGCAGCTTGGAACAGTTGTTAAGTGTGTTTTGAAGGAGTTTTATTTATTTGAACAGTGTTGGAGACCTATAGTTGTGAACCTTGGAGGCTTGTGCAAGTTGAAGAACTTGACCTTGAATAGTGGAACATTTTGGGATTTGCACAAGAGAAGTATTGGATCTTGAAGTCGGTGCTTGGCATATTACAGGTTGGAGCCTGGGAGATTGAAGATTGGTGTCTTCATCTAGGGGTTGGAGTCTCTAAATGCAAGGTCGGTGCCTTGAGAAGATAGGGTCGGTGCCCTAGTGGTTGGAGCCTCACAAAAGTCCAAGTTGGTGCCTGGCAACAGGTTGGAGCCTGTGAGGTTGAAGTTCAGTGTCTTCATCTAGGGTTGGAGTCCTATATACATTGTACTTGACTCATTGTAAAGATTATATTAATAAAAGCATTTATCCCTATTGTTCATTTTGTGTTCTAAATATAAGTGATCTAACTGGTAAAAGTAACAATTGAAAAGAAATACTGATTGACCCCTCCTCTCAGTATTTCCAACACTTGATATTTGAGTCTACTTTTTGGGGCAACAAGTGTGGCTCATCATTAGGACAAAGATGAGAAATTTGATCAGTTCTAGCTATATATATCTGATCAGGTTTAGAGATGCCAAGAAAGGTCAATAGTCAAATCAACAATCAACAAGAAAAAAATAAATAAGAAAATAACGGCCAAATAAATAAATAAAAAAGAAGTGTTCCTCTCATCGAGCACTGCTCCAAAAATGTGCTTTTTTGTCCCTTCTTTTCGGTTGTTATTTTTATATTTTGGGCATTTGTTTAGTTATTTCCATACACAATTTTTGCAGTTTTTCTATGAAGCACAACTCTAGCGAGGATGCTTTCTCTTTTGAGGATGACTTCATTTTGAGAAAACTGGCCTCTCTTTATTGAAGCTTATCCCAACATGCAATGTTTGGAGGAAACAACCCATGAACTAATGATGACCTGAAAGACATCTTATTAAACAACATATTGAATTACAATGCTAATAAGAGAAGAGGGAACTAATGACAAAATGACTATAAAACAAAAGTCTTGGATAACCTTTGTCATGCTTATGGATTTTGACTTGTAGTATGAAGTTTTTATACTTTCTTGGGAATTGGAGAACGGTTGAAGCAAATCCATTGATTATATTTCTTTAAAGTTAAATAGCTTAGGCCTTTGTGGTAAATTTTGTCCCTGTTGGACCTGACAATTTGGCACTTTGGGACAGATTCTTGAATATTAATTTGTTAATAGGTTGTAAATATTGAATCTGGTTGTAATGGCTTTATGTCTTCTTATATCTAAATATAATTTGAGAAGTCTTATTTGTTTTGAATTGCTTGTGCAGATAGCTGAAGACTATTCTCATTGTCTTTTCTTGCTCAGATTACCTGGCTTTTGCCCTAGTAAGATAGTGTGCTATGAATTTTGATACAGATGTCTATTGCTAGTTGAAAAGTGTCCGTGCTTTTGTAAGAGTAAATATATTTGTTTCTTTAGTTCCGTAAACCTGTTTTAATAACTTGTTTGTGTTGTATTTTTTGTATATGTGAACTTTTCCGTTTAACCTTTGAAAATATTTCTAGATTTTTGGTTTCTATTGCCTCTTATCTGCAGTGCCAGCTTTTCGTGATGTCATTGATGTGCCCCTCGTTGTTCGGAAACCGCGAAAAAGTCGAGAAGAGGTATATTTAATTTGACCATTTTGTTTTTATCTTCTTTCTATCTGGTCTGTTTACCTTTTGAAGTCAAAACGTGCAATAAAATTGTGTGGTCCCTTACAGGTGCGTAAGGAGCTTGGGATTGGTGATGATGTCAAGCTACTCATCTTGAATTTTGGTGGTCAGGTGAGAATTTTTTTTGGTCTTGTTTACATTTGTTGACATGACTCTTTCATTTTATAGAAAAGGTGGGACAATTATAATTATATAAGATGCATTTTTAAACTTAATGTTGATAATGGTATATGCCATATGGCTTCTATGTCAAATATGTTCGTAGTGGCATTTGTCAGGCAGACTGCATGCTATAATGAATATCATAACCAAGATTTCTGTGCATATATGTGTGTGCACATGTGCATGCATGTGTGTGTATGCTGAATGAATGCGATAAGTATATTTTTTAAACCAGCCTAAATTTCTAAATCGGAAGTGAATTGCATTACCTTACACCTAAGCAAAGGGTGTAGGGGTGTTAATGAATTTGTCAATAGCCTTGAACGATGATTGATGTAATAGTTAAAACTTAAAACGATGTTATCAAAACCACCTAGTTTTGGTTTACACTGATTTGGTCAACTACTGGTCTTGTTTTAGTAAAAAACCAAATCGACACTGGTTTGGATAAGAACTGATTGAACTGGTATGAACCATGGCCTTATTCACTTGGAATTTGTTGACCATGAAGTTTGGCAAAAATTGAATAGAAACTTTATCTTTTTTTTTTTTTAAAATACATCTGATATTCACAGAAAAATATTTGCAAAAGGTGGTGCACAAACTGGAAGGATATATACAATGCATATAATATTAATAACCTCTTACTTAAGGCTACTAAGACTTAGCAATAATCAGAATAAGCTGTGGTATCTAAAGATTGGGCAACTTTGATCAACAGAGTGCCTTTAGGCGTGAGCTGATAGTGTATCTCATCCCTTCACTTAGAACAAAAGACAGATAGAGCTATTCTCATGGTGAAAAACAGACTTGTCTTTGATTTTCCGTGGAATGAATAATGAAAAAAATTGTAATAACTTCCATATCACAAAGAAAGAATTATGAACTAGAGAGCAACAATCTCCAAACAATGTAGAATGCCATTGAATCCTACTCAGAACTCTGAAGCAGCACTGCATATGCTTCAAGGTCTCCGAGTGATGGCAGACAGAATAGAGGCCATAAGAAGGTCCAGTCTTGGCCAATTGGGCCTTGGATGGAATCCCTTGAAAGATCACTGATCAAGCAAAAGTCCTCAGCTTATAAGAAATTCATCCAGACCAAATACTTTGGAAGTCTATGCACCCATCTATCCTCTGAATCATTGGGTACCCTCCATGCATTGAGGACTGGGAATAGCTGATGTGTTTGGTGAAGCACTAAATACAGATGTCGAGAATTGTACTGGAGCAGTGATTGGCCAAAGTTCCGCTGTCATTCCCTCAAAATGTACTAAGCATCTCAATACTCATTTTAAATAGCTTAAACTCCAGAATAGGGCCTTCAACTCCATGAACAAAGAATGGTCAGGGGCAATGAGACCTTTTATCCCCTGACATGTTGGGGTAACCAGAGGATTTTTTGACTGGTGATTTTCATCGCAATCAGCAGTTCCACATCAGATTTTTCTTCATGTATGGCCTATCCATCAGACTGATGGACTTGCCTCACCACTTCTATGATTAATATCTCCGTTGCAGTAGAGAGCTTTTACACATTTCAAAAGATATTGCCATGCAGAGGGTGTAACATGATTTTGCATTCATGATGAAGTCTCCCAGAGTTTTATTTATCTATTGAGATCGCATGATAATGCTTGATATATTTGCATTGCTATATCTCATATTATTGCTCTCACATGATGATATTGTTTCATGTATTGTTTATGACCACAGTGAATGTTGGTGCAATTTAATAATCAGTCATAATAATGTAAATTCTTGTCTATTGCTTAGTTGTACCATGATGGGTAATTATTCCCCTTCAGATAAGTGTTGTCATTTTTGAGTCAAGTTGTATTGCTAGAGACATGAGTATGTGTAGCGTGTCCATTCTCCCCAACCATCTTTTACCCATTGTTATTTTCCCATCATTTTCCATGCACATTCATTATATTCCCACTCATTGTTGAGTTATCATATGCCATATATCAAGGTCAATAGCAAAATAATCCCATGTATGAATGATTATCTAAAGCAGTGTTCCATGAGGACGTGCTGCCTAAGGTGTGGGGTGTTGAGAAACCAAAAGCAAGTACATAATGATGATTTCTCCTAACTTGATAATTACTTGTGAATGTTTGTTGGCTTCTTATTATATTATGTTCTCTTCATCAAGTAATTATCAAAAACATAAATATCTCAAAGAGAAAAAGAATGGAAAAAATATTTTCTTATCTTGATAATTACTTGTGACGTCTTTGAATTCCTATTATCTTTTATGTTTTCTTTTATTTTTCTTATCATCAAGCAACTACCAAGACATAAGTGCATGAAGATCAAAACAACAAGGACATAGGATGTAGGCTCTCAGCTAGGGCAAAACCCCTTTCCTAGGGAAAAACCCAAATTTTTTTTCTTCCTTTGGAACCAAATCAAATGAGACAACCGATACCCTTGACCAAAACAAAGATCTTCTCCAATCTACCAAGTCAGCCTCCCAAGATAGTCCTTCCAATCAGCTTCTAAACAACAATAGTCAACCTTCTTCAATATTGCATCAACCATAAATTTCGGCCCTACTGCATCAAAATCTCGGCTTTATTGCAAACCTGCAATTTCGGCCCCTCTTGCAACTCAAAATTTTGCACATCTGAATCAGAAATAAGAGAAAATGGCCTTCTATACTTTGCTAGTTTTTTTTTTTCAAGTCTTCCTTTCCTTAACACTTCCTTCAATTGTAGATCGAACTATTGATTATTGGATGCCACAATAGGTCGAATTGCACTTCTATATATAGTCTTTCTGTGTGGTCAAATTCCCTTTGTGAGGCCGACTTGAATAGAGGGCAGGCTGACTTGGTGGAAGAGCCATAGTTGACCAAAATTACTTAAAAATAATTTTTCTTCCTTGATACAAAAAGCCCAATGAGGGTCTATTACATGATGACAAGGACTATGACACATGACACAACCCTAGAAGCACTCAATGGGTGCTTTAACCTAGAAACATAATCAAATGAGCATAAAACCCATGGTTATAAAAAAAATTTCTTTGACAAAACTCTTTTTTTTCTTTTCTTTTGACAAATACATTATATCACGAATTAAACAACAATTATGAAGACCGATACTAGTTACATTTTCGATAGCACAGAGCCAGTCTGATTCGGCCTTTGGCCATCAACCCTTCGTCAAATTTGTTGTCATAGCAATTGAAGAGTTTCACTACCAGATTTTGGAGCTTCTCCATTTCCAGGTTTCATTATCAGGCCTTTGGCCATTAGAAAAAAAAAAGCAAAAAATTCAAAATTCAAAATATAAAATAAAAAGAAAAAAGAAGAATATATATATAATTCAATAAATAAAAAAAGAAAAAAAGAAAAAGAAAAGAAAAGACAACATCATTGCAACAACCTGACAATAATCACTACATCCCCAATCTGCTACAGGATGCACAGAGTTGCCAAAGTGCACAACCATCTAGCATCTGATAGCATGCATGTGTCTGCATTCGAGCGCAACTGTCTAATGTCATTGTCGATCACAACCACCATCGTCCCTTTGGTGCTCATTGCTACCAAGACGCCCGTGCCTTTGCTCACTACCAACAAGCCGCTTGTTGACCATTGGAGTGGCACCTGAAGATTTTTTGAAGACTCCATGCCCAATGATGTACCAAAGACTGCTTTTACCATCAAAGATCATCATGTTACTAGAGTTTTCCAACTCTTCTTCTTCTTCACATCCTTTTCTATTGTACTTAGATTCCACAAGTCCTACGGGGATGACGTAAAGTGATGCTAGTATGATGAGTTTGAGTCATGGAACATGCCTAGGTAACTTGGTACCTTGTGTGGAAATTTCTAAGTTTGACACATCAAAAATTCCTACTGCATTATCTAGTTTATTATCTCCTACTTGTTCTTTCAATTAACAAGCTATTTATCAATATAAATACCAAAATAAGCACAAATGCAATCTTCACACATATATAGATCAACAACTGAAATAAATTGAGACAACACAAGGGACACCGTTATTTTTGGACAATCGTTCCCAGTAAAACACAATGTGGGAAAACTAGTGCAGCGGATATGAGGGTTTTATTTTTATGCATTTTTTTGGAATACAACTAGGGTGCTAGAAATGGCTCACCCCTCAGAGATTTTCCTTGGCAGAAGTACCTTTCTTCAGAGACAGATATTCTGGCTAATCAGCAACCGGATGAATAACCTCACAGTGACTTCGACTTCTCCCTTAGCTGGACAACAAAAGCAGCTTCAAGCTACCCTTAGGAACTGCGTCACCCTCTACGGCTCTGCGTCAGCTAATCAGCTCCTAGTCTGCCCCACGAAAATTCCTCAGCGCTGCCTCTTCAGTCCATCATCAACTCTGCAGTCCTTTGCGTTTCCTGTGTTAGCCTCTTGGCCCTTTGCATCAACCTCTTGTCCCTTTGCGTCACATGTGCTGGCCTCCTTAGCCTTTGCGTCAGTCCTTGCTGCCTCTGCCTTCCAAGGCTTTGCGCTTACTCTTCGACACTCTGTCTGCCTCTCTACTATGTATTCTCGGCCTTCTGCCGAACTGCCCCTCACTGCAACATATCACTAACTCGATTTCTCAGCAAACCTTGCCCCTGTGTTGACCCTCAAGCTTCCTCTTATACTTTTCTTGTTGACGATTCAACGATTGAGATTAAGTACCTAATCAACGACTAAGATTAGATTTGGCTTGATACTCGTTATTTAGAACTTTCTCACCCATATTATATTAATATACATTAATATTTTAATTTTCCTAAGTTTAGACTTAGGGTCTCATTAAAAATATTAATTATTTTAATATCTCTCCATCCGGGTGGAATTTTCGCAAACGATTTCTGGGTCTTGGAGATCTCATGTGCCTTAGCCTCTCCACCAATTTTCATGGCTAGAGCACATTCGATGCCACCAAAAATTAACACTCCCTCTTAGCGAGGAATGTGCTCTAGTAATGCTTCACCATAAAAACATTTCACTGAGCTTCCGCATTGGTACCATTGCTGATTCTCAGCCTGCTGCCTCACATCCCTACACGATTGCTTCCTGTACTGCTGCCCATGACATTGCCACTACCACTGCTACATCTGTACTGTAGCTCCCTCTCAACATGCTGCCCATGTTGCCCCTAGCACTGCCACTGCTCACTGCTGCACTGAAACCCAGTTACCGAGAAGTAAGTAACTGTCTTCTCCCAAATATTGACATCCTGGTCAGTCTAGAAGCCTCGTGATGCTAAAGCTGCCTCTGCTGCTATGCTGTGCTCCCTCTGCTGCCACTGAACTGCTGCATACACCTATGTGCCTCTAGCACTGCTGCAACCTCCATTGCGCTGCCTCAAATTTTTGCATTAAAGCACTACACTTTGCTCCACCCGACACCTGTCATCATGCTATTGTTGTTAAGGGCTCCCGTAACAAGATGTGATCCGAGAGTTTGTGCTCCTCAAGGATCCTGCACCTAGTATGTAGTCCTCCTGACTACAACTCGATGTCTCTCCACCTCTTCTCTAGAGGCACATGAGCTCTCATGGCACAATCGTCCTCAGTCTCGACCTCTTTCACCGCCTTAGCTGGAGCTACCTTTGAATCAGAAGCCTCTCCCTTGTTTTTCTTCTTGGGACACTAGGATGCATAATGTCCCACATCCCCACAATGGGAGCACTTAACCTTGGAGATGTCCGTTTTCTTCCTCTTTCCTTGCTGTCTTGTAGATGCTAGAGTTGCATCCTCCTCCTCCTCTTTCTTGATTCGACCTCCCTTGCCATTACTCCCCGCCTTGGTCATCCTCTTGATCTCTTCCTGGTGAAGGGCTGCCCACATTTCTTCCCAACCGGGAAGAGTAGCCTTAACCAAAATACTTTGGACAAATGTATCCCACTCCTCGGAGATTGCATTCAGAGTAGTCTTGACCATAAACTTTGGATCCGGTGTAGACCCCACGGAAGTAAGTTGGTCGCGAATCTCCTGCAACCTGAGAAAGAATGTATCTATCCGCTCTCCCTTATGCATTTGATATGACCTCAACTGATTCTCCAATGACATCTTTCGCTGCATGGAAGAGCCCTGGTATAAGGTGGTCAGTGTGTCCCACATCTTCTTTGTTGTGTTTTTCTCAACAATATGTGGTATGACATGATCTTTGACTCCGTCTAGGATCATGCACTTCGCCCTCACCATTGCATCCTCATACTTCTCATTCTTAGCTGGGTCAACTGGGATAGCCACTACTTTCAAGGCAAAGTCCTCGATGCGATGTCGATCCAGGATTGCCAAGGTCCTGGCCTTCCAGATGACAAAGTTGGAAGCCCTGTCCAACCTGTCCTGATCCATCAGTTCGTTCACTGCGATTTTAGCTCCTCTTCTGGACTTCCTCTGGGTCTCGACTCCCCTCCTGAAAATCTCCCTCTAAGTCCTAATTTCCCTCCTGGTAATCCTCTGGCTAGCTGTCGAACCGCTCCTCTCCAATCTTCCTTGCAACCGCTCCTCTCCAATCTTCCTTGCAACTGCAACTCGGATTTGGATTCCTTGGTTAGAAATCTGTCGAGATAATGACTCTCTCTACTTGGTTCTGTCGCCTTAGACACTGTTCTGTATCAATAGAAACGACGTCTCACCAGCTCCTCAAATCACAATCTGCCCATAATGCCTCGAGCCCCGACAAATAAAGAAAATGAGCCTTTTAGGCTCTGAACAATCTTGGCAAATGCTGAATCTGCCCCTCTAGCCAACTGCGTCAATCCTACATGGTTGAGCAGGATGACATGGCTCTTCATGAGCCTCTTCTGCCTCTCTCTTCCTCTGCGCTGGCCCTTTCCTTGGCTCGAAATGATGACGCAGGCTCTGCGTCACTTCTTCTCTTGCTGCTTTTGCTTAGGAACAACGCTTTCTCTCGAGACAACTGTTTCTGCTGAATATTTCAGATTTCCGCTGGTGTCTTCAATCCTCCTGTGATCTGCAATGCTTCGATACCATGTGGAAATTTCTAAGTTTGACACATCAAAAATCCCTATTGCATTATCTGGTTTATTATCTCCTACTTGTTCTTTCAATTAACAAGCTATTTATTAATATAAATACCGAAATAAACACAAATGCAATCTTCACACATATACAGATCAACAACTGAAATAAACTGAGACAACACAAGGGACACCGTTATTTTTGGACAGTTGTCCTCTGTTATTTTTGGACAGTTGTCCTCGGAAAAACCCAATGCAGGAAAACCGATGCAACAGATATGAGGGTTTTATTATTATGCAGTTTTTCTAAATACAACTAGTGTGCTGGAAATGGCTCACCCTTCAGAGATTTTCCTTGGCCGAAGTACCTTTCTTCGGAGATAGATATTCCGGCTAATCAGCAATTGGATGAATAGCCTCATAGTGACTTCGACTGCTCCCTTCGCTGGACAACGAAAGCTGCTCCAAGCTACCCTCAAGAACTGTGTCACCCTCCAGAGACTGCGTCACTCTCTATGGTGCTGCGTCAGCTAACCAACTCTCAATCTGCCCCATGAAAGTTCCTCAGCGTTGCCTCTTCAACCCAATGTCAGCTCTGTAGCCCTCTGCACTACTTGCGTCAGCCTTTGCTGCCTCTGCGTCAACCTCTTGGCCCTCTTCGTCACCTGTGCTGGCCTCCTCAGCCTTTACATCAGTCCTGGTTGCCTCTGTGTCAGCCTTCCAAGGCTTTGCGTTGTCTCTCCGACACTCTCTCTGCTTCTCTGCTATGTATTCTCGACTTTCTACCAAACTTCCCCTTGTTACAACAGATCACTAACTCGATTTCTCAGCAAACCCTGCCCCAAAAAATCGAATTTTTGATCAACTTGGTGTGTCTCCAACTAATCCCCAAGCCTCCTCTTATACTTTTCCTGTTGATGATTCAACGGCCGAGATTAAGTCCCTAATCAACGACTAAGATTAGATTTGGCTTGATCCTTGTTATTTAGAACTTTCTCACCCATATTATATTAATACACATTAATATTTTAATTTTCCTAAGTTTAGACTTAAGGTCTCATTACAAATATTAATTATTTTAATATTTTTCCATCTGGGTGGAATTTCCCCAAACGATTTCTGGGTCTTGGAAATCTCATGTGCCTTAGCCACTCCACCAATTTTCATGGCTAGAGCACATCTAATGCTACCAAAAATCAACACCTTGTTATCAAGTGAGTCTATTTTGGGAGGTTTTTTTCACTTGGTTAATTATCATTTTCCTCTAAGAATTTAATAATTAATTAGATTTTTTCTTCCAAGCATACCCCCTAGCCGGAGTATGGCTTGAAGGCGAGGCCTTGGGTGCATCCTAGTGTCTAGAGTCATTGTATATTACCACACTAGATCACTCGTAAAATTTCATGGAATTTGGTTAGGTCAAGGGGTTATTTTTAAATTTTTTAAATTTCTCACCAAGTGGAAATTTGAATAAAATCTGATTGTAATATGTAATAAGTGATGTCTAGAGAAGTTGTATGGGGCATGTGTGCTCAAAATTACACCTCACCTTCAACTTTCTATTATGACACAGTTTGAGGGGTATAAAATAAGTTCTAGACCCTCAAAACCCACTTTTCCTAAATTTTGTGGAAAATGTAGCAATAAATTAGCCCAACAATTAAATAAATGGAGAAAACTAAATATCCACACATGCTCAAATGATGTGGAAATGAGGTGGAAATTCATCGAAAGGTCAAAGTTAAGTTACCAAGTGATGTGGATTCCACATAAGCCACAAATCAAGTAAAACGACTTTTTTGTGGAGAAGACAACGAGTTTCAGTGACAAGATCTACGATTTGAGGAAGTTAACTCGAGCTTCAAAGAGATATCATGACTTGACTTGAGATTGGATAAAAGTTCACTTGAGTGAGGTGGAGATTGGTCTCCTGCCACTGCACTTCACTCTCCCACATGTTATCTTATCTAACTAGAACTCCTTCATCAAGGATTGTGTGGGCCTCTAAGGAAGAAATCAAGTTACCACTTGGGAAATTCGAATTTGCATGAAGGAGCATTGGCATGGTAACCCATTTGTCTTGGGATTGTCACCATTTGCCTTGGGATTGGCTCCCAAGCTTCTATATAAGTGAGCATTGGTCTGTCACTGTGTAATCTTTGGTTTTACTAGCTATTGTGCTTGCGAAAGCACTGCTACTTTGTACACTTTTCAATAATTGCAATACAAAGACTTTGGGGGTCCATTCATTGGTTGTTCTTTCTTTAGTGCATGGTGCATTGTGAACTATTGGTATAATCTCTTCTGTTTATGCTTTGAGTTATTTCATTTTCAATATACTCTTGTAGACTTGTTAGTGCAAAGCTATCTTGTATTAGCATTTGATTTTGGAAGTAGGCTCTAGGATTTTGGTATAGTGCTACAAGAACATTCCACATCTCTTTCGTTGTATTCTTGGCCACTATGTGTGAGACTACATGATCCCGAACTCCATCGAGAATCAACTGCTTTGCCTTGGTCATCTCCTTATTGTAGTTCTCTAACTACTGTGGGTTTGTTGGTACAACTACAAATCTCTCTGCATATGTCCTCAGACCATGATCATTTAGCATGAAAGCTAAGTTGCACGAAACGGGGAAGCGGAAACGAGTTTTCGAAACGAGAAGCGATATGAAACGCGACCTCCCCAAATTTTGGAAACAGGGAAACGCGAATATATATATATATATATATAATATATATATTAAAAATATTAAAAATTATATATATAATGTGCAATCATAAAAGCATTAATGATACATTATAATTTATTACATTATTAAACATTAAGATTAAAATTTATATCAACATTTACTCATGAGTCATGAATGATCACATAATGAAAATAAAAATATAGGAAAATCCAAAAGCAACCTTTAAAGTTTATTATATATCCAAGGGAAAAATCTCAAAATCAGCCTTTATTTATATTAGTATATGAGGCTGCAAGTACAATAATGACTATAAGGCTGCAAGAACTATAGAGACAAAAGACTAATCCTCATCATAACAATCCTCATCAAAAATAGAAGCAACACAATGCTCAACAATGGATGGTGGTGCTGAAGAAGATGATGCACCAATTCCACTTCCAGACTCAGGCTCAATATTCAGGGCAGCAAGAGAGAGCTCCAAATCAGGATTTTCTGCATCCACATCCCATTCTTTAGAAGGACCACTGTTGTATTCTGGACCCCTATGAGATGCAAGGCGAAGGTTGGAGTACACATAAACAAGATCCTCTGCTTTTTGTGAGCCCAACCTATTGCGCTTCACAGAATGAATAAAACCATAAGTGCTCCAATTCCTTTCTACTGATGAAGAGCTTGCCACTTGTGAAAGAATACGAATGGCAAGGTTTTGCAAATGTACACCATTTGCTCCATGACAAATCCACCACCTAACTGGATTCATGGTGCTTCTCTCCTCCAAAGCTGATATATCTGCATAATCATCTATTCCTGCAGCAAAACTGGCAAATTCCTCCCTTACCTCCCTATGTAGATGAGAAGGAAACATTCTCATACGGGCTTTTTTCAGCCCATTAGCCACCTCTCTATCCTTATGGGGTTCCTTCCTCTTCCCATTGCTTTGAGCAATAAGCTCCTCATCATAAAATTTGGGGTTCAAAGCATGTGCTAAAGTGTGCAATGGAGTATTGAAATTGTTCCACCTATCAACAATGATTTTCTTGATCAAACTAGCAAAATGATGATCAACAAACAAAAGTTGTGGAGACTCTTGCGAAATGATTTCCATAGTTTTCTCAACCATGCAATCCATGCCATCATATACCTCTCCCAAGAAAGGTTGGTCAGTGTTAGCACTCTGGAGAAGCTCAAATGCAAGGGTTGTGAACTTTAGCAAGAAATCTACCTTGCTCCACCAATCCTCATCAAGGCACAATCTACGCACCATAGATCCCCGCTTTGAATCTGCTTGTCTCCACTCAACCCAAAGTTGACTCACCACCATAGAAACTAATGCATGCTTAACCTCAACAAGACGGCGCAACATCACGAAGTTTGAGGCATATCTTGTCTCAACAACTTTTAACAACTCCAATTTGGAATACTCTCGAAATATGGCCTGAGACTGGTGGTGGTTGGTGATGAATTTGGTAATCTCCCTTGCATCCCGTGTGAGTTCCTTTATCTAGGAAACTTTGTTGTCGATCTCCTCTAAGATCAGATTCAGATTATGGACAATGCATGGTGTCCAAAAGATGTGGTCATACCTCCCCTCAATAATTAAACCTGCAACTTTGCAAATTGGTGCATTATCCGTGATAACTTGCACCACCTTGTTAGACCCTATTTGTTCAATAGCTTTTATAATAACGTCAGCAATGAACTGTGCATCTTTCACCTCTCCTGAGCAGTCTTCTGCCTTGATAAAAATTGCTCCTTTGGGGGAAGTGGCAATGATATTTATCAATGGTCTGCGCCTTATATCTGTCCAACCATCTGAGACTATGGTAACCCCAGAGCTACTCCAAGAAGAACGAATTGGAGCTAAAATTTCCTCCACAAGTTCCTTCTCATTTTTGAGAAGCTGGGTTCTGATTTTCTCATAGTTGGGCCCCTTGTACCCTTGAAGAACTTTGTTAACTGCCCTTACCATATCTTGCCAGTAAGGAGAGCGAACAACATTGAATGGGATACCACATGCATAAATGCACCTAGCCACTCTGGAATCAGTTTCTTCTCTTGCTTGCACGTTCACCAATCTAGCAATTCTGCTATCCTGAACTGAAGGGGATGCCCCTGGGCCTCTGGTATTTTTGGGTGCTGGTTGTTCATGTTGTTCAGTGTGACGAGCTCTCCTCTTTCTTGCTTCAGCTACAATCCTTGTCTCAATGTTGGATGGAGTTTGAGTAAGGTCATCATGCCTTCTCTTATTACCATCCGCCTCATCTTGCTCTCTTTGATATGCCCTCCTTGCTAATGGATCTGCTGTTTTTGTGCAACCTGAAACCTCCTATTCTCCTCCATGCAATAGATGTGCCCTCACTCTTGGGTAGGAGCCCTTGTACGTATTATTGCAAAGATTGCATCGCCATTCCCATGAGCCACCACCTCCACATCTTTGAAGCTTCGTTACATGCCTCCAAAGGGGATAATATTCAGCCCTTGGGTTGGCCCTAGGGCTTGAACTTGTAGCTGCACTTTGGCTGGAAGCCATTGCTGCAAAAATAAATTTAAAAAACAGATCTATAAATAAAAAACGTATTTCATATTTCGGCTGCATAACCCTATAAACATTGAAGAAATAGTAAGAAAAAACTAACAAAATGAATGTGGCTTACCCAAATTAATTTTTCTGTGGCTGAAACTACCCTAAATGCCAGAAAGGACTAGAAATATGGCTGTAGTTGAGCCAAATCTGTTGCAAAAATCAATGTAAAAAACAAATCTATAAATAAAAAACGTATTTCATATTTTCTGGCTCATAAACCTTAGAAAAATTGAAGAAATAGTAAGAAAAAACTAACAAAATGAATGTGGCTTACCCAAATTAATTTTCTGTGGTTGAAACTACCCCAAAATGCCAGAAAAGAGAAGAGAAATATGGCTGTAGCTGAGCCAAATCTGCTGCTGAAATCTCTTTCTCTTGCTGTTGAAATCTCTTTCTCCTACTGCTGAAATCCACTTTGCTCACTGCTCAAAACACCCTAGCTGAAACAATTGCCAGTCTCCAAGAGAAACGACTTGCTGAATAGTGTGATGAGAGAATGAGACAAACTTCTCTTTTATAAGTTTAGACAGGCTTCTAGAACCCACTAGATAGCCTAAAAAAAATTAAAAAACAAATTTAAAAAAAAAAAAAAAAACACATGATTTTTTTGGAAACGTGGGGCTGTACGGCCGTGAAACGCATTTCCGGCCGTACCACCCATGTTTCCATTTCGGGAAACGTGGTGGTACGGCCAGAAACGCGTTTCACGGCCGTACCAAACGCTAAAACGCGTTTCGTCCCAGTTTCCTCAAGGAAACGAGCCTCCCCCCCACGTTTCCTGCAACATAGAAATAAGTTGACATGACTTTGTCAAGAGGTGTGTCTCTGTTTTAGGTCGACATGAGTATATTTGAGGAAACCGTCTTGAAGATAATTTATCTGAGGCCGACTTGAAGAGGTGACTTGATGAAGAGGCCAAGTTGATGACTTTGCTGAAGAGGATGACTTGATGGAGAGGCCAAGTTGATGACTTTGCTGAAGAGGATGACTTGATGGAGTCTTTGACAAATAAATGACTTTGACAACCTAAAGCCTACAATGGAGGCTTGACCTACAATTGACCCAAGCATGAAACCCATACTTTAACATGTCAATTTAATAATAATAAAAATTATTTTTTCTTTACAATTGTATCATATTGACTCAAGTACAATAATAAAGACTGAACCTAGTTACATTCGTCAACACTTTGCAGAGACCTCAACTGCCTACCTCCACCTGTTGGGCTTCTTTTGTTGAGGGCCGAGGCCTTTCTCCAGAAGACATTATCAAGTGCATTATTGGTGATTTCATTGTGATTGCGGATTCAAGCTCCAATCTAGGTGGTGTTTAGAGGTTGCACAGTTGATTTGCTCCTTCCATTGGGACCTCTCTCTCTCTCTTGTCCTGCTTTAGAGGGGCATTCTTTACTTTGTGACTGAGGGTACATCATCTCTTTTACATACACTTATGCATTCTTTGGTCATTTTCTACAGAGGAGATGCCCTAAGCACTCCATGTTTGACTATTAGGATGGGATGTGCACTTGAGTTCCGTTGACCTATCTTTGGTCACTGTTGGACACTAAGAAAATCTCTCTCTTTTTCTCTCCCTCAAAGTTTATCTATGTTGAACAAAGCTTATCTTGTTCGGGTGAGAGTTCAGATTAGTTTAGAAGTCAGGTCTGTGTTATGTTGAAATCATGCTTACATGATGACAATGTATTAGATAATACATGATAATGATATAATTTTTTTACTTGTCAAAAAAATTCTTAAACTTAGTTTAAATTTTAATGCTCTTTCTGAGTCTAAAATTTTTAACTCATTTTTTTGAACTTTTTGTACAGAAACCTTTCCTTGATAAAATATCAGATCTTGATAAAATGTCAGATCTTACTGATGAGGTTGAAGCAGTTCTTTCAGCAACAGATAGCCTAGAAGAGTATCTAAGGAGTTTGGTCTCATCAGTGGGTGGAGAATGTAACACTTACCAGCAACATATGGTACCTTATCAGGTAATTGATTTTTCAGCAGTGGAGAATCTGTTTCCTGTTGGTAGGCGACTTTGCCATAAAATCTAGGACCTATCTAATGGTAACATTTCCATAAATTTCAGTTGTCTAGTGTAAATTTTTACTCGAATTAGTGATTTCTAAGAATCTAAATCCTTGGAAGATACATGTTACTGAACAACTGGAATTGGTGTGTAAAGCTGGAGGTTGTTGCAGGCAACCTTGTTATGCAGTGGGTTGAATCAAAGCTTAAACGAGTAACTGATTGTGTGCAGCAATCAGTCTTGGACGAGGTAAAGCTTCTTGCTCTTTGACTTGAAAAACTAATAAGTCATAGCAATCTAGACAAACCTATTACATTTCAAGTATTGGCATAGAGGTGTTTTTTACTCCTAAATTCGAAAAGCACAGTAGATAGCTTTGGACACACTTATTACATTTTAAATAACACCTATTTTAATTGATTGTAGTATCTAGCAATGGTTACTTGATGATGCAACCCTTCATCTTAGTAACTTACTAGTGGGTTCTGCACCGATTGAATTCTTTTTTTGCTTTTTGCAAACTGTAGTCTTTTCTTTTGAATAGAAGAAGAAAAATACAAATGGGCTTGCTACCATAACTTGAATTAATCTGACTAATGTATGTACTAGTTTTTGTGGAGTCCTACTACATTTATAATAGGAACAACTTGCAGTATATATAAGCATCTTGATTTTGACTTGATTGAACATGTCATTTATTGTTTTTTTCACTAGGATTGGACACCGATATCAACAAAGCTACGGCATGGAAAATCAGTCCTTTATGTTTTTAATATACTTCAGGAGGTAAATCTTTTGAGCAGTTTTAGAAACCATAGTGAATACAGTTGAATATGTACAGCATAATCTTAAGGTGCTTGTTTTGATGTTTATCTATTTTCTTTGCTATTTAACAAGCTGCTAGTTTTTTAGTGTGGCATCTTAATTTAATTTCGTGTCTTTTTTCTTGTCAAATCAGACAGTGGATCAGTTTCTCAGTTTACGCCTTCCTGTGAGGCTTCCTCAGCTTAGAAGCCTTGTCAATGGCCTTGACGATACTTTACAACTTTACTGCAATTGCATCCTTAGACAGATGGGTGAGTCTTGAGTCTCATAATTTTGTTGTATGATTTACTTTTGGCAATTTATTCTGCATGGTGAAGATGTGTTCTAACTTCCTTAGTCATGTAAAATATTGCCCTATAATAAGGATCTCACCTCCTTGTAGCACATATGGTGTCTGCTTTTTAGATTCAAGATATTCATTAGGGTCCTCTAATGTCTATTTTAAGTGATGGTATGGTTTATTTGTCTGTGTATTATATTGGCAGGCTCTGTAGCAGATTTGGTACCTCCAGTTCCTACTCTGACATGCTACCAAAAGGAAACTGTTGCCAAAGTTTTCTCTAGAAGGAAATGCACAGAAGCAAAGGGCTTGGATGAGGAACATCGACATGATCCAAGCCATTTGAGTACAATGAAGCTCTGCATACGATTAAATACTCTACATGTATGTTGTATAGGGCGTTCATATAAACACATAACACATGGGTTCTCAAATTGTGCTGTACTTATTTTCATCTGTAAATTCCTAACATCTTTGATCCTCACACATTTAGTTGTTTCTGTACTATAGATTTCTTAATGTTTGCTTAAATATTTTCCCTCATGTTTCTATTCTGAAGAAAGTTCCCGTGGTGGGATGTTGAAAAGGGGGTGATCTAGCCTTTTTTTGTTTGGGCAAAATCCTGAGACTGTTTTGTAGAGCTTTTGGGTTAGCAGTGATTTGTTTGGATTGGCAAACTGCAAGGAATATCTTCACACCATCATATCAGTTTTCTTCCCCTAATTAGTTGTAAACTAACTAGGTCCTTTGTTATTAATGTTCCCTTCATATTCTACAGGGCATCTCAGAGCACAGCTCATCTTTTTGTAAATTTTTTTATTCTCACTCATCCATTGATACATTAAAACTGAAGTTGAAAGTATTTCTACCACTGAGGTCTGGATGACAGCCGTTATGGTGAAAACAAATATATTTCTCCTTTTCGCCCTTCAATATGAACAGTTTCAGGGAAGAAATCGTAGCAGGAGTTTCCCATCAGATTATGCCTACTGATTCCTATAAATTAAACAGGAAAACCTATGCTGTGTGGAAGCATAAGGTTTGAACAATACTCACCTATCAAAACTTGTGGATATTGTCATTGCTGGAGAACAAAGACCAATGTAGCAGGTAGTGGGTAGATAATATCATATGGTTTTATTAATTCTCCACGAGTGACTATTATGTACATGAACTACGTTACAGCAGCAGCAACAACAAGAACAAAAAACAACAACAATAATATATTAAAACTAAGTTGCACTGAAATGGATACGAATATGGGGTTTGAAACGAATACGGAAAATTTTCAAAAAATCTCGATGTGATACAGCAAGGAAACGACAGATATACACACACACATATATATAAAACAAAATAAGAATTTCATATTACCATTCATCTTTTAGAATCTGGATTCTATATCTAAAAATACATAATCAATTATCATCTATCATCATCGTCAATTCAGCATAAACGTTGTCATTATCATTAATGATTATTATAACATTCACGATTCAACATATCGTCAAGTCTCTGTTTCAAATTTCAATCATCTACATGACAAGTTACAACATCATCACCAAAATTAATAATACAAAGTACAAAGTACAAAATAAACTATGACTGGAAGTCTACTATCATTATTCATAATTCATGTGGCAAATTATGGTATTCAATATTCATTGTTCAAAAGTTTAAAACACTCTTATAAATTACATTTACATATCATCAAGTATGTCTTCTTTCCTATCACTAAGAATCACATTCTCTCCAGAGTGGGAGAATTTCTGCCATGTCCACTTGAAGATCCAACTATTGATGCCTCCTTATCAAACAAAGTCATATGAAACTTGGATTCAACATCATATCCAAGTCAAGCAACTCTAGTTCCACATCCCATAGTTTGGTGGCCCCAAATTTGTATTCGCCTCTCTTGTGTGACAGAAGGTGAAGGTTTGAATGAACATACATTAGTTCCTCAGCCTTCTTAGAGCCCAATATGTTTCGCTTCACTGAATGGATGAAGCCATATTACTCCAATTCCTTTTTTGCTGAAGAGGGACTAGCAACTTGACAAGATTCTGATGGCCAATTTTTGGATTTGTGGAAATTCTTCACCATAGTAGTTCCACCAATCAATTGGACTTAATTTGGTCTTGTCCCGCATACAATCAATATCAGAACCCCAACCCTCTGATCCAACAAAATGAGCAAACTCTGAATTAATCCGAATCCCAATTTTAGGATCTCAAAAAGTTTTTTGAAATCCTTGTAAGACTTCTGGGTCTTTGTTTGGTGTAGTTCTTTCTGGATCACTTAGCAATTCTGCAACATAATAATTTGGATTCACTGCATAGGCCAAAAGGTGCAATGAGGTGGTTATTTTGTTCCACCTTTTGGTCAATATATATTCTACTTCTTTGTAAAAGAATTCATCTGAGTCGTTTTCCTTGGCATTTATAACCACCCTTATCTTCTCTATCATGGAATCAATGCCCTCATACACCTCTCTCAAATTAGGCACATCTGTGTCAAACAAGCAGAGCAAATCCACAATTGGCTTAGTAAATGCCAAGAGGTACTCCACTCTATCCCACCATTCATCATCAACAACCAACCTTTTCACTGCTATTGCTCTATCAGATTGGGATTGCCTCCACTGATTCCAAAGAGTGCTGCATACCATTGTGTCGAAGTTTCTAAGTTTACTTAGTTAGAAACCCTTCATGCACTTTATCTGATCTATTCCTACCTACTTGTTCGTTTTCCTTAACACGTTATTTACAAGGTAAATACTGAAAATAAAGACCAGTGCATGCTCAACATATTATAGATCAACAACTAAAAGAAACAAGAACAAACACACCATATGACACCATTATTTTTTGGACTAATGTTCCTGAAAAAACCCAATGGGGGAAAACCTGTGCAACTATCTGAGGGTTTTCTTATTAAGCAATATCAGAGTACAATTTGGGTGCCGAAATTGGCCTACCCAACAAAGAATTTCCTTAGCAGTAATACCGCTCCGTTTCAAACAAATCTACTAGTTGAAACCCCAGATAATCCGTCTGGCAGCTACTCAACACCAATCTGCCCCTGAAACCGTAACATCTGCCCAATCTGGATTGCGTCAACCTCTCCTAGCCCAGCGCTGGCCCTGCGTTAGCCCTGGAGGCCCTGCGTCAATTCTCTGAGCCTTTGCATCAGCTACGCTGGCCCCTCTAGTGCTTTGTGCAGCACCTAGCTGCCTCTGCGTGGCCCTGTGTGAGTACTAGTTGTTCCTGCGTCTCTCTCTCTCGCTGCGCTACTGCTATCCCAACACTATCTCTGCCTCTCTGTCTCTCTGTACGCAATGCCCCTCAGCTGCTCTCCCGATCACTGATTCTATCTCTCTTAGCAAACCCCGCTCTAGAGAATAGAATCACTGATCACTCTGGTGTGTCCTCCAAGTGACCCTCAAGCCTCTTCTTATACATTTCCTGTTCACATCTCAACGGCTGAGATTAAGTCCCTAATCAACGGTTAAGATTAGATCTGGCTTGATCCATGTCTTTTGGACCATTCTAACACAAATTCATATTAATACACATTAATATTTTATTTTCCCTAAGTTTAGCCTTAGAGACCCCATTAAAAATATTAATTATTTCAATATCTCCTGATTTATTTAAAATCTGTCCAAACCCTTTTTGGGCATTGCAGATCTCATGTGCCCCAACCTCTCCACCAAATTTTGTGGCTAGAGCGCATTTGATGCTACCCCAAATCAACACTCCCTCTTAGCGAGGACTGTGCTCTAATAATACTCCTCACTGAGTATCACTCTGAGCATCTGGCATCGGTACCTGTGCTGATGCTAGGCTTTCCTGCCCAACATGCTCTACATTGCTACATCTTGTATTGCTGCCCATGGTTTTGCCACTACCACTACTGCATCTATATGACAGATCCCTCTGCATCCATGCTGCTGTTGGTCTTTTCTCCCAACACTACATCCGCACTGCACCTCCTCTCATCATGTTGCATTGTGCTACCTATTGCTCACTGCAACTCGGTTACTGAGAAGTAAGTAACTGATCTCCCAATTGACCTCCTTGTTGTGCTAGAGACACCCACTGATGCTGAAGCTCCCTCTGCCGCTGACAATTGCTCCCTTTTTGACCTCTGCGCTGCTGCAACAACTCTCCTGCATGTCGTACCGTTGCACACCTCTCTTTGCCGTCCTGTACTAGTGCAACACTCCTCTGCCTCTCGCATTGCTGCAACCTGCTAGCCTCTTGTTGTCTCGGGACTCCTGCACTGTAGCTCTCTCTGTTGCTCCATCCGCATCCGTCTCTACCCAACTTAGCTAGTCTCGCTACTCCTCTTCGGGGCTCCCGTAGGAAGGTCTAATCCAAGAGGTTGGGTACCTCAAGAATCCCGCCCTTCATTGCCTGTAGTCCATCTGACTACAGCTCGATGTCTCCCCACTTCCTCTCAAGTGGTGCATGTGCACTCATGGCATAATCATCGTCTGTCAAAACTTCCTTCTCTGCCCATGCTGGCACTGCCTTAGTCTCGGAAGACTCTCCCTTACTCTTCTTCCTTGGACATTGGGTGACATAATGACCCTGCTCCCCACAGTGGAAGCACTTGATCTTGGAGAGATCTTTCTTCTTCCGCTTCTCCTGCTTTCCCTCAGATGCTAGGGCCACATCCTCCTCCTCCTGCTTGACCTTGATCCCTTTGTTGCTGCTACTTGTCTTCCACTGCCGTCTGATCTCTTCCTGGCAAAGAGCTACCCACATCTCGTCCCAAGGTGGGAGAGTCCCTCAGCCTAAGATACTCTGGACAAATACTTCCCAATCTTCTGAGACAACATTCAGGGCGGTCCTCACCATAAGCTCCTGATCCAGTGTCGCTCCTATAACAGTCAACTGGTCTTGGATCTCATTCAGTCCTCCGAGGAAGGTGTCAATCCATTGACCCTTCTTCATCTAATACAACCTCATCTGATTCTCGAGCAACATTCTTCTTTGCAGAGAAGTATGCTGGTATAGCTTCTTGAGAGCCTCCCACATCTCAAATGCCATTTCCTTCTCGGCTATATGCGGGTACCACATGATCGTTAACCCCGTCAGGATAATGTACTTCGTCCTTGCCATTGCCTCCTCGTCCCTGTCATTATCACTGGGGTTCACTGGGACAACTATTACCTTTAAGGCGAAGTTCTTGACACGATTCTTGTCAAGCACTGATAAGATTTTGGCCTTCCAGACTGCGAAGTTCGATGCTCCGTCCAGTCTATCCTAGTCTCTTACCCCGTGTAGTGCCATGATGCTCCTATACTTCCCACCTGGAAGTTCTTTGTTTGACTCCTCTAAGTCTCTACTTCCCGTGTGGAAGTTCTCTTTTGGACTCCCCTTGAGTCCTGATTTCCCCCCTGGAAATCCTTCCGTCACTTGTTGAGATGTCCCCTACTCTGATCGTCTTGTGCAACTACACTACTAAACTGGGTTCCTCAGTTAGAAACCCTCGGTAACAACTCCTCTGGACCTGCTCTGTCAGGTATTGTTCTGACTATAGTACCTCACCAACTCCACTCAACAATATTCGTGCAACCTTCTAGACCCTAGCAATTGCCTCTCTATGAACTGCGTTAGCCCCTTTGCCTCACATTGACTCTGCGTTACCTTGGATGGGTCTGCGTCAGCCATGGGATGCCCTGCGTCAGCCCTTTAGCCCTCTGCGTCAGCAACGCTAGCCTCTCTGAGGCTCTGTGCAGTTCTCGACTTCTTCTGCGTGGCTCTAGCTGGGTCTGCGTCACACTTCCTTGGCTTTTGCGCTGCTAGAAACAACTTCCGTCACTGCG
The DNA here is from genome assembly GCA_000404065.3 of Pinus taeda. NCBI lineage: Eukaryota > Viridiplantae > Streptophyta > Pinopsida > Pinales > Pinaceae > Pinus > Pinus taeda. The sequence goes on along the minus strand of APFE031181126.1, from coordinate 217,414 downwards.
GAACAACTGTTTTCTGCTGCTATTCCTCTGCTCGGCTGATGTCTTTTAGTCCTCCTATGATCTGCAATCACGCTCTGATACCATGTTGAAGTTTCTAAGTTTACTTAGTTAGAAACACTTCATGCATTTTATCTGATTTATTCCTACCTACTTGTTATTTTTCCTTAACAAGTTATTTACAATGTAAACACTGAAAATAAACACTAGTGCATGTTCAACATATTACAGATTAGCAATTAAAAGAAACAAGAACAAACACACCATATGACACCATTATTTTTTGGACTAATGTCCTCGGAAAAACCCAATGTGGGAAAACTGGTGCAACTATCTGAGGATTTTCTTATTAAGCAATATCGGAGTACAATTTGAGTGCTGAAACTGGCCTACCCAATAGAGAATTTCCTTGGTAGTAATACCTCTTTGTTTCAAACAAATCTACTGGCTGAGACCCTGGATAATCCTTTCAATAGCTACTCAACACCAATTTTCCCCTAAAACCCCAACGTCTGCCTAATTTGGACTGCTTCAACCTCTCCTAGCCCAACCTTGGCCTTGTGTCAGCCTATCTTGGCCTGCCTTAGCCCCAGGAGGCCCTGCGTAAGCTCTCTGAGCCTTTACGTCAGCTATGCTGGCCCCTCTGGTGCTCTACGCAGCACTTAGCTGGCTCTGCGTGGCTCTGTGTGAGCATTGGCTGCTTTTGCGTCTCTCTCTCTAGCTGCTTTGCTACTATCCCGACACTATCTCTACCTCTCTGTCTCTCTGTACTCAATGTCCCTCAGCGACTCTCCCGATCAATGATTCTATCTGAATGACTGATCACTCTGGTGTTTCCTCCAAGTGACCCTCAAGCCTCCTCTTATACTTTTCTTGTTGACATCTCAACGGCCGAGATTAAGTCCCTAATCAACAGCTAAGATTAGAGTTGGCTTGATCCATGTCTTTTGGACCATTCTAACACAGATTCATATTAATACACATTAATATTTTATTTTCCCTAAGTTTAGACTTAGGGACTCCACTAAAAATATTAATTATTTTAATATCTCTTGATTTGTTTAGAATTTGCCCAAACCCTTTCTAGGTATTGGAGATTTCATGTGTCCCAACTTCTCCACCAAATTTTGTGGCTAGAGCACATCCGATGCTTCCCCAAATCAACACATTGATTGTAATGCTTCTTTCACCTGCATTAGCCTTGTTACGACTATGATGTGAGAAGCAAAATGATTCTCGACAACCTATAAGTGCCAAATTGCCAATGTTTCAATAAATTAAAAATCATAATTTGATTGAATAACTATAATGATTCATGAATCATGACATTTGAGAATCCAATTTACATATTTGAATTTAGAGTCATAGAAATTAGAATTTATGAAATAAAATTGAAAGTTTAGGTACCTTAAGGAGCTCCAACTTTGCAAATTCCCTGTAGATGCCTTGGGACATGTCGTGGTTTGTGATGAAGGCTTGAATTCCTTTTGCCTCTTCAAAAATAACTCAAATCCACTCAATTTGCTTCCCCATCTTGCTCAACATGAGGTTGAGTGAATGTACAACACAAGGGGTCCAAAATATGTGCTGATATTTTCCTTCAATAATTAATCCTGCTGCTCTACACGCCATTGTATTGTTAGTTATTACGTGGACAACATTTTCTGGCTCCACCAATTCAATTGCTTCAATCAAGATGTTAGCAATGAATTGAAAATCTTTCATTTGCCCCTTACAATCCACTACCTTCAAAAACATTGTCCCCATAGGGCTCTGAGCAATCACATTGATCAAAGGCCTATTCCTTTGATCTTTCCATTCATCAGAAATGATGGACACCCTTGAAATGTGCCATGAATTACGAATCTAACATCTCAACACTCAACATTGTAGTGTGGACCTTCTCATATCCAAGGCTCTTGTACCCTTTTCGGGCTTCATTCACTGTTTTTATTATCTTTCCAAGTAAGGAGATTGCACAAGGTTAAAGGGAAGGCCATTTGAATAAATGCGTTGACTTGTAGCTGCATCTGCTGTCTCTCAAGCATCATTATTAAAATTCTTTTCAAGCGGGCCCAGATTAGACTGCTTTGAACAAAGGTTGCCAATTCCATGAGACGAACTTGGAGGCCTTGATGAAGATGATCCCAACCTTGTAGTTTGTCATGTCCCTTCCTAAATTATTTTGGAATAAGATTAATTTTTGATGGGTTCAATTTTGTTGCTAGTGGGTCCGATTTGATTTTATTAGGAGATTAGACTTAGGAAAATTTATTTTTGTTGTGGTTAACTTACACATGGGGGCCACCCACACTAGGGAAATACACACTCCCTAGATCGATTTGCATGGAGATGGTTAAGTGAGTGCCCACGATGGAGGAAGAATTGGAGTGAAAAGTGCTCCACAAAATCTATATAAGGAAGGGATCTCTCCTCATCTCAATCATCATTTTGGTATATTGATTTTTCTTTTGTTGCTCGAGCTGCTTAGCTGAGTCACTCGCTGTTTAGCACAAGTTTTTCGAGCAAAGAGTTCACCCTCTCTTTGAGGGACTTCGAGTGCCACCCTAGGAATGTTTTTCTTCATTTCTTCAAGAGGAGGATCTCATTGTGATTTCCAGCAGTTGCATTCATTGCCAGGTGATGCATATTTCTGGAGGACGCAGTGAAGGGTGTTGAAGAATCTAAGGCAAGATAACATTAATGATTCTTCTAACTATGATAACTGCTTGTGATGTCTTTTTACTTATTAGGATTATCTTCTTCTTATTATTATTATAGTGTGTTCTTCAATCATCAAACAGTTACCAAAACAAGAAGATCAACAAGATACAAGTACACAAGAAGTAGGCTCTAAGCTAGGGCAAAACCTCTCCTCTTGAGAGGAAAACCCTTCAATCTCTTCTTTTAGGTTCTTTATTGACGAATACCAAGACCCTTGACCAACATTGAAGCCCTTCCAAGACCAAGATCAACTTCTCAAGAATGTGCTTGCTTGACTGCTTTCCAAACCCAGTAGAATCTCTTTTGGTAACACTACTTCCACCTCCAGCCACAACTTTTTGGCCCTAACTGCAGATCTGCAACTTTCGTTCCCCGACAGTAGCAACTACTTTGCACGTGTGGACTAGAACTGGCTCGCTTTCCCTAATTTGTCTTCTGGTTCTAGAAGGGGACTTTGTTGGCCTTTCCTTCAGCTCTTTTTCACCAGATCGAACCTTCACAACAAAACCTTAGTCCGACAACAGAAACACTAGTGAAAAGCTACAAAATTTCAACCCTCTTCTTTGCACATGTGGAGAGAAAGAGAGAGAGAGGAACCCAAAAACACTTCTCCTTCTACCTTCTTTGTTGATTTGGGGTAGCATCAGATGTGCTGTAGCCACGAAAATTGGTGGAGAGGCTAAAACACATGAGATCTCCAATAGCCAGAAATGGTTTGGGCAGATTCTAAACAGTTTGGGAGATATTAAAATAATTAATATTTTTAATGGAGTCCCTAAGTCTAAACTTAGGGAAAATAAAATATTAATGTGAATTAATATAAAACTGTGTTAGAAAGGTCCAAAAGTCATGGATCAAGCCAGAGTTAATCTTATTCGTTGATTAGGGACTTAATCTCAGCTGTTGAATTGTCAACGAGAAAAGTATAAGAGGAGGCTTGAGGGTCTCTTGGAGAACACACTGAGTTGAACAAGATTTCGATTTTCTAGGGTAGGGTTTGCTGAGGAAGTCGAAAGAGTGATCAGAGTGGTAGTTGAGGGGCAGTGAATATAGAAGTAGAGAGGCAGAGATAGTACCAGGAGGATCAACACAGAAGTTAGGAGAGAGGGACTCAGAGCCAGCCAGAGGTTCACGCAGAGCCAACCAGGGCTCACGCGGAGGCAGCTAGGAGCTGCGTAGTGCCTTAGAGAGCCAGCGTGGGTGACAAAGAGGCTCTAATGGCTGATGCAGTGCCTTCATAGACTAACACAGGGAGAGTTAGGGTGACGCAAGGCAGATGCTGGGCCAGAAAGGGCTAACGCAGTCCCTAGAGCCTGACGTCAGGGTTTTCGTGGGGCAGATTGGAGCTAGGAACTGTCATAGTGTTTATCCGAGGTTTCAGCTGGAACATCTGTCTCCGACTGAGAGGTACTACTGCCGAGATTGTTATCTGTTGGGTGAGTCAATTTTGGCACCTAGATTGTATTTTGAAACTGCTTAATAATTAAAACCCTCAGATAGCTGCACCGATTTTCTCGCATTGGGTTTTTCCGAGGACTTTGATCCAAAAACAACGGTGTCACTTGTGTGCTTGTCTTGTTTCCTTTAGTTGATGATCTGTAATGTGTTGAGCATGTACTTATATTTATTTTCAGTATTTACATGGTAAATAACTTGTTAATTAATTAGAACAAGTAGGCAGAAATAAATCAGAAAAGTACATGAAGGGTTTCTAATAATTAGACTTAGAAATTCCAACATTCTTTGCTTGCCCTTTTTTGCTTCTTCCTTCCCATGAGAGAGAGAGGAATGAATGTGTCCAAATGAGGTCGAACAACCTTCTATATATAGGTCTTCCAAGGGTACGAATTCTAGCTTCTAGGCCGACTTGACAATGTTGAAAAATCAAGGGCAATTAGGTGTAGTGTGATTCTTATATTATAAAAATAACATTTCTTCTCTTGAATAAGTACAAATATCAAAAGTACATTTATGAAGACCGAACCTAGTTACATTTCCTTCAACACTCCCTCTTAACGAGGGAGGTATTCATACAACATTACAAGGTTTTTGGCTATTTTTCAATCCTGAAGAATTCACATAAGAGAAACCGGATTGCCATTCCATCTGTTATAGCATCATAATAACCAACATTGTTTCCACAACAAGACCTTGAATGACAACTTTATCTATCAATAGATCAGAGCACAATGTTGGCGAGACCAACGACTTATAGACACCTTAATCATTGTCTCTCAAGGTACATACCCACCCCGATGTTCATTGAGTATGACCTTCTAGGACTATTCTTATCTTGGGTTCCCAGCCCTCAAAGAATATCAGTCCTCTTGCCTATTCTTGTCTTGAATGTCCTACACATCCTCAAAGAATATCGAATGCCAGATAATTACCCAATCCTCCCATTATTTCTTCCCAATTGAAGACAAGAATGTTGTGTCTATCTCTTCCCCTCAATTGAGGAAGACATTCCCATGTATCCTCTGACAAGGTACTTGTCCAAGTTCCTTTGTAATTGGGAACTTGTTATAACTCTCTCTTAGCTAGGGACTCATCAACAAATTCTTCTTCGTGGGTCCTCCAACTACTTGATCTCCTTCCTTCCTTTGATATCATGAAGTCTTTGTTTGAACTTCTTCTTGGTAGGGCACCATCCATCGATCACTTTCCTTCTTGGTTTGTCATGTCATTGCTTTGTTCATGGAAAGTGGCCTTTTAGTCATATATCAGGTTCTCTTGTCATCTGTTTATTCCTTGTCATCTTGTGTATGCTTCAAACTACTCTTCACATGGATGCTTGTTTGTAGTTGCTTGTTCCCATGCTTTGATCTAGTAGCCCTTCATGACTTCATCCTAATATTACTTCAACATTAAATGGTGCTTTTGTTGGATGGCTTCTTCCTCATGACGTCTTTGTAGAGTAGAACCAATTATGTGCACCTTTCATATCTCCAAGGCTTCCACAGGTGTCAAGGGTTCTTTGATCTTTTTCTTCCTTTGTTAGAGTTGTCATGCCTTCTTTCGGGAGATGTCTTCAAAGTATCTTGTCAGATAGTGATTCTTGGTGATCAAGGTGTTTTTCACATGCTTGATCTCTTTCTTCACTTGATTCTTCTTGGATAGATTGGGCAACCACCCTATGCTCTTTGTGGGAGCATTTCTTCATTGCTTGCTTCTAGTGCTAGTCGACATTTCTTCTTCACTTGCTTCTTAGTCAACAATCTTACACTCCTTATGTGAGTATTTTCCTTTTGTTGACCTCATCTTGATTCTCCTTTGATCATCTTAGCTTCATTTGCTTGTCCTTGTTGTGGCCCTTCTTGCTTCATCTTAGCTTTGCTTGCATGTTATCTTTTCTTGAATTCCATGAATGGGATTCCCAACGAGACATTTGCTTTTGTTTATGAATATTCTTTTGAAGATTCCGTCATAGGATCTTAGAGACCCTTACCCTGCAAATGTTTCTTTCCTTTTGATGATGTAGGTCTTCTAAGATTCTTAATCATGATCAATTTTCTTTTGTTGTGGATGAGGTCCTATACAAGGTATGCCCCTTCTACATGAATAGCTTGAGCTATATCTACCATGCTCCTATATTCTAGAAGATATTTCTAACCATGCATTTTGATCTATTTATAAATGCTCCTTCCACATGAGTATTTCAAATTCTATGTAGAACATGCTTTTAGATTCTAGAAGATGTTTCTAGCCATGCAATTTTATTCTATTCCTACATGCTCCTATACTACTCAAAACTTTGAAACAAGACTTTAAGTAAAGTAGAGTTAGTCATAGTAGAGATCCAAAGGATCTTCCTTCTTTTGCTTTTTGTCTTCTTCTTTATTTCTTGAGTCACATAAGCTTCTTCCCCTTTTCTTTTGTTGTTGTTGTCCTTCTTTAGTTTAGGACAATTCCTTTTGTAGTGTCCATATTCTTGGCATCCAAAGCATTGGATTTTGGACATATCTTTGTTGTTTGTTCTTCGTGGACCAAATTTGCCAAAGTTTTCCTTTCTCTTGGCCATGGTAGCAAATGCTTTCTCCTTTGATCCCACGTCTTCCTTTGCTTTGAGTCTTGTTTCCTCTATCTTGCATAGAGACCACATTTCACTTAGTGGGGTGGCTTCCTTCTTTGCATATATGCTTGATGTGAAGTTGTCCCAATCCTCAAGTAGAGCATTGAGTACTACAGTTGTCATGTCTCTGTCGGACATAACTTCCCCTAGCTCTTGAAGTTGATCCCTCATCTCAGAGATCTTCATGAAGTAGGGATCTATTCCTTCTTTTGATATCTTCATCTTGTGCAATTCATTTCGTAGAGATATCACTTCTCCAGCTGTGCTTATCGAGAATAGCTCTACTAGTTTACCATAGATCTCTTTCGATGTATCCAACTTGGAGACATAAGAAATGAGAGTCTTTGATGGATTCTATTAGAATCCTTTGAGCTCTTGTCTCATCCTTAGTGTACTTAGCTAAGGCTTGAGTTTGTTCCTTAGCAGGGATAATGATATTCCCTTTGATGTGTTCTAGAAGTTCATTTTCTTTGAGAAGTAAATTAGTCCTCTTCTTCCATGCAAGAAAGTTAGTGATACCTACCAATTTGTTGCTTTCCTTGCAAAAAGACATTGATGTATATTCAGAAGGGGACATATACTTACTTGATAGCTTTTGAGATGTAGTAGACTTGCTTTCTCCTTGAAGACTTGATGGCTTGCCTTTCTTAGATCTTGATGTTCTTCAAGTTGCTTTCTCCAAGTGAACTTGCTTGAGGATGAGGTTTGCTTGATGACTTGTAGCTTGATGTAGGTCCTTCTTTGATTTGCTCTTCTTGTAGGTGCCTTTATAAGGCTCTTCTTCGAGCTTTGTAGTCTTCTTGATGAAAGATAGATGGTAGATCTTCTTCTCATTGAAGTGATTGAGACTTCTTGGCTAGATGCTTCAACTTTTGTAGATGTCCTTCCTTGATGAGTGTTCTTGAGATGCCCTTTCCTTGATGTGTCACCTGTAATGTTCCAAACTAGGAAAAATAGTGCTATGCAAAGCAAACAATAAAAACAACACCATAAATTTGAAACATTCAGTGCACACCCATAAAAAGTCCAGGAATAACCAACAACTGAGCCATTTTATTATAATCTTGGAGGAAATTACAATAATGTGGAAGTGGTGCACTTGGGCTTGCCTTAATGGCAAGCGTGATCAAGCCCAGGTGGTAATATGTCAAGTCCATATGGCACAAATAATGCTGCAATGATGCCCTGTGCTACCCTTGTGAAACTGTGCTGTCGGTTTCAAAGACGCTGCTGGAAACCCCACCTATGGTGCTCAGAAAATTACGGGAAATAAATCCCTGCATCTCCACTAAATACCTAGGATAACCCACGATGGAATTGGCCAAATGTTGACCTCAAAATTTTGGCCCAAATTCCCCTTAGCTCCTCTAGCTACTAGCTATATTGGGACCCCTGTTTGACCCCTTAGATCTGCCCAAAAAATTCTATAAAATTAGGAGTGTGATCCTTGCCCAAAACCCAGAAAAACCCATAAAGGGTTTCCCTTGGTTCCAATTTTCAAAAACCGACACTTCACAGCTTAGTCCTCCTCCAATTTCGAATTCTGTTGCTATGACTGATTCTGCTAATCTCTGCTCTCCCAACTCCAGCAATCCTTGTCAAATGGCCCTCCAAATGATCTCCTACTTTTCTTGGCCAACTCTAGCTCTACAATTGCTTCCTCCAACTCCCACTTGAGCCCAGTGATGGCTCTCTACCCATACCCATGTGACTGTAAATTGAACTGCTCGAATGTAGCATCCTCCTGCTCCAAATCTCTCTTGAGAGGTTGATCCTCAACCGTAGCTCGAATCCTCAAACTCCCCTGGCAGTTGCTGCCCGAATGAACCCACAAGCAACACCTGCGTGTTCCCCTTCTGCGTCCTCCAGAAAGACACACTAGCTGAGACAAATGCTGAATGATGTGACTGTGAAACTCTACCAGCTCTCCTCCAAGGTAGTACGAATTGCCTTCCTAGAGTGGCATTCGAAGTCCACGGAAGCAAGGGTTGAGATCTCCGCTCGGAGAGACTTGGGTGCTACACAACACAGTGACCCGACCATGCAGCTCGAGCAACTAAGGTTGAGTTCAATATGTCAAAAGGATACCAAATGAGGCTGAGCCTCCTCTATTTATAATTTGTGGGCCTCTTTTCCCATGTGGGCCCCCTCCAACTAGCAATTCGATTTTCCCTCCTTAGTCATTCGAACTTCCCTCTAAGGTGGTGCGTATTTCCTCATGTGGGTGGTCCCCACGCTATGCCAACAAAACATTTTGGTCCATTTTTCCTTCCTACGTCTTTTCCAAAAATCACATGGGTCCCATGGTCTCCAAAATTGTCAAAATTGTAAAATAAATAAACTTGTAACAATTTAATTTCGGAAGGACATTACATCATCTTATCTCTAATACCATGTTGAAGAATCAAGGGCAATTAGGTGTAGTGTGATTCCTTTTGAATTGATAACAATTTGTGGAGTCTTTTTTCTCTTTCTTGTTAGCTTAATCTTCTTCTTCTTCTTATTAAATGTGTGTGTACTTCATCAAATTTCTACCAAAAACATAAGAACAAGAACACAAGATGTTGGCTCTCTGCTAGGGCCAAAACCTCTCTTCTCTTGAGAGGAAAACCCTTTAGTAAGTTTCTCTTATTGAAGCTTCTTATTGATCAATGCCAAACCCTAGACCCTTGACTAGAATGTCCTCCAAACACTATTAAGGTCCTTCCTCCTTTCTGCACTTTGTTCCCCGACACTTCCTTCTTCCGGCACTTCGTTTCTTGGCACTTCGTCCTCCTTCCAAATTTTGTTAGATTTTGTTGAACTTGCTCTAGAAGAGATACCTTTGATGAGACCCTTTCTTTATGATGATCCCTTCTCTCCACCAACCAACGAACTTGTATGACTGTAATAGGAGGGCTGTTATAACAGCAGAGACAACCTCCTTCTCTTTGTACGTGTGACTGTAATAGGCTTTAGAACAACTCTATTACCTTCACTCTTCTTCCTTGCTTCTTCTCTTGAGTGGGAGGCCCTTTTAGGCCTATGTTATAGCCAAAACAAAGATAGATATAAGGTTGTTGTGTGGCTGTGGTTATGCCTGTTGGAATGCTTCTGTTTCTCAAACGTGTGACTGTTTTCTACCCTAGAAAATAGTCCTCTTGACTTCGGTCTAGGCTTCACCTTCCTCGCTGCACTTGAAGACCTCTTCTTCATCCTTTGTTCACCCTTTTCTTGCTTCTTTACTTAGCTGATTTCAGAGAGAATACTTGACGTTGTAATGGAGTGGACAGCCTCTATATATAGAGGACTGTCCCTCCTTTTAGGCCGACTTGAAGGCCAACTAGAAGACTGCAGGCTGACTTGACAATTATAATTCGGATTGCTTCTTTTGTAGGTGTGGTTGCATGGAGGAGACTTGTTGACTTTGCTTGGAGGTATTCTCTTGACTCTAATACATAAACATTCATGGTGTAACATGGCCTTAAGGTCTTCAACATTTTCTTTTGACTCCTTGAGTCACCTATAGCACTTAACATGTGCTAGACCTATTTCAATGAGCAAGAAACTCATTGACATAAATTATAAAAATAATATTTATTTTCTTGAATAAGTACATCAAAGAGTCAATATTAGTTGTCTGTACTTAGTAGGATCCACTGGACTGGATTCAGAATTCCTTAACATTTTCAAGTTTGTGATCATCGGAGTTGTCATGGGTTTGCATTCCATCATATCAAACCTTTTCAATATCTTGATCACATACTTTCCTTGTCCCAGGAAGGTTTCATTTACTTCCTGCTAGACTTCCAGTCCTAGATAATAATGCATAAGTCTTAGATCCTTCATATCGAATTCGACTACAAACATTTTCTTACACTCTTAAATTCTTTCTTCATTACCAGTTAATAGAAGATCATCTACATATAGAAGAATGGTGATAGGTTCATCATTCTCTACTTTGATGTAGAGATTGGGATCTGCTGTGCTTTTTCTGAAACCCAACCTTTGCAAGTATGCATCCATTCTAGCATACCATGCCTTAGGAGCTTGCTTGAGGCCATAAAGTGCCTTCTTCAATATGCAGACATGGGTTTCTCTATCCTCTGCTTCGAATCCCAATTGTTGTTCTATGTAGACTTCTTCATCTATGGTACCATTCAAGAATGTTGTTTTGACATCCATTTGATGTACCTTCCATCCCATTGATGTTGCTAGAGATATCAAAGATCGGATCGTGGTATACCTCCTTGTGGGAGAAAAGGTCTCTTCATAGTCAATGCCTTCTTCCTGAGAGAAGCCTTGAGCCACGAATCTAGCCTTGAATTTATCTATGCTTCCATCTACAACATGCTTGATCTTATACAACCATTTAGAGGTTACCACTGATTTGTATTCTGGCCTTGGGACAATTTCCAAGACTCCATTCTTCATAATAGATTGGTATTCCTCATTCATTGCATTCTACCATTCTTGGTGTTTGGCTACTTCTTCGAAAGTAGAAGGTTCATCTTCAATGAGCTTCGACATGTATGCTCCATATCCTTAGTATCTTTTTTGGTTTCTTACTCTCCCTGAATCTTCCTCTTGCAGTGTGACCTTTTGCTTCTTGAAGTGTAGAAGTTAACCACTTAGGTCTTTTTCTTCTTTCACGGAGAGAGATTGGTTCATTGGGACCTTCTTCTTCATGATGAGGGACTTCTTCTTCCTTATTAACTTCTTCCTCAAACATAGGAAGATCCTCCTCATAAAAATCGGACGGGAGATCTTTGTATTTCTTGAACGCAATGCTCTCATAAAAAATTACATCTCATCTTACTTCTATTTGATGTCCTTCCTTTATGTAGATCCTGGAAGCCTTGGAAGAGTTGCTATATCCAACAAATATTCCTTTCTTGCTTGCGAGATCTAGCTTTTTTCTTTTGTCCTTGGGAATGTGAATATATACAAGACACCAAAATATCCCGAGATGATCAATATTTGGTTTCTTCCCAGTGAAGACTTCTTCTGGAGTTATATTGCTAAGTGACCTATGAGGACTTCTATTTTGAATGTATACTGCAGTCTTCGTTGCTTCTCCCCATAGAAATTTTTGTAGATCTTGATCATGGAGCATAGCCTTGACTCTTTCTTCTATAGCTTTATTCTTTCGTTCATCTACTCCATTCTATTCGGGATGGTATGGAACTATAAGCTCCCTCTTAATCCCAACCTCCTTATAGAAAGCAATGAGTTCTTTGGAAGTATACTCGACTCCATTGTCTGACCTTAGAATCTTTATCTTTCTTTCTATAAGATTTTCTACACCTGCCTTGAATTCTTGAAATTTTATAAATGCTTCGTCCTTGGATTTAAGTAAACAAACCCAAGTTTTTATTGAATGATTATCAATGAAAGTAACATAATATAGATGACCTCCAAGTGATTTAGACCTGGGACCACATACATCAGAGTGCATCAGATCTAGAATCTCTTGAGCTCTAGATGTACTATTTGCAAATGGTTTCTTTGCATCCTTTCCCAGAGCACAACCTTTGCAGGCTCCTTCATGGTCTTCTTTGAGATTTGGTATCCCATTTACAATAGAGTTTAGAGCTGGCAAGATTTTGTAATGAAGATGGCCCAATCTTCTATGCCAAAGTTCACATAGGCTTATCTCAATGTGGACAAGTGCTTGATTTAGAGTAGATGAGAGTCTATAGAGTCCTCCTTCTCTAACTCCAATGGTTCTAGCTCTTTCAATGCTAGAATCTTTAGCCCAAACGACTACTTTACCATTTATAAAAGCAACTCTATCTCCTTTTTCTTCTAATGATGAATCGGAAATAAGATTTTTGCACAAACCCGGAACATATAGAATGTTGTTGAGATGAATGTTACCTCCTCCTTCTAGCTCAATTGATGTAGATCCAATGCCTTTTACTGGATAGCTCTTGTTGTCACCATGCTCCACAAAGTATGAGGACTTTCCTTTGGATAGGGTTTTGAGTTTCTTGGGATATCCAGTCATGTTTCTTGAAGCTCCACTATCTATCATATATTTTCATCTTGAAATGTTCCGGTGAGGGCTGAGAATAATCCTTCATCCTTTGAAGATTTGAGATCTTTGGAAGAGAAGAAACTATTCCATACTGCTTTGAAACTTTGGTTGGTGAGACTTGTTAATGATGAACACTTCTTTTCAAGATTCTTCATAATAGAGTTGACCTTCTTTGTGCCTTGTGCAAACCATAACTCTGAAACCATGTTGAAGAATCTAAGACAAGTTAACATTAATGATTCTTCTAATTACGATAACTGCTTGTGATGCCTTTTTACTTATTAGGATTGTCTTCTTCTTCTTATTATTATATTGTGTTCTTCAATCATGAAACAACTACCAAAACAAGAAGATCAACAAGATACAAGTACACAAGATGTAGGCTCCAAGCCAGGGAAAAATATTTACTCTTGAGAGGAAAACCCTTCAATCTCTTCTTATAGATTCTTTATTGACGAATACCAAGACCCTTGACCAACACTAAAGCCCATCCAGGACCAAGATCAACTTCTCAAGAATGTGCTTGCTTGACTGCTTTCCAAACCCAATAGAATCTCTTCCACCAACTTTACTTCCACCTTCAGCCACAAATTTTCGGCCCTAACAGCAAATCTGCAACTTTGGCCCCCCGGCAGTAGCAACTACTTTGCACGTGTGAACTAGAACTACCTCTTCTTTGCCTCCAACTGCCTCACTTGACCTAATTTTCCTTCTGGATCTAGAAGGGGACTTTGTTGGCCCTTCCGTCAGCTCTTTTTCACCAAATGGAACCTCCACAACGAAACCCTAGCCTAGCAGCAGAAACCCTAGCGAAAATTTGCAGAATTTCAACCCTCTTCACACGTGTGGAGAGAAAGAGAGAGAGGAACCTAGAAACACTTCTTCCGTTTCTTCCGACTTCTTCGCTTGCCCTTTTCTGCTTGTTCCTTCGCATGAGAGAGAGAGGAATGAATGTGTCTAAATGAGGCAAACAATCTTCTATATATAGGTCTTCTAGGGGTACGAATTCTAGCTTCGAGGCCAACTTGACAAGTTGACAGGTTGACTTGGTCTTGGAAGGCTCAATAAAATACAAGAGAAATTCTTTTTACAATTTACAAGATGCCCGATTGGGTCTTCATATTATGACAATGTCCCTATTTGACTTCTTGACCTAGGACAATCCTAGAAGCACTTTCAATTAGTGCTTGACCTATAAGACAAATTTCTTGGGCAAGAAACCCAAGCTCAATAATAATAATAATCATTTTTCTTTCATTTACAAAATACAAGAATCAAAAGTACATTTCATATTTATGAAGACCGAACCTACTTACACTTTCTTCAACAAGAGAAGGCCGAGCTTGTTTGTGGTGTCTTGCAATGGAGTTTTGGTGAGAGATTTTCCGGAGAGGAGGCATAGGAGGATTGTTGGCATTTTGGAGATTTTGGGAGATGGAGGAGTGTGCTACTTTGTAGGGTGACTTTCGCACTTCTTGGGCCAACGCAGAGGCAACAATTGTTGCTCACATGGTGGGTAGAGTATCAGTCTTTGAGGTTGAACTTTACCGTGGAGGTCAAGGAAAATACTTGGAGAGGTGTTTGCTTCATTTCTTGACCTTGGAGGAGGATTTCGTTGTTGTTCCTTGTAGGCCATATTTCTTGAGCAGTTTGGAGGGCATAGGGCATATTGGAGGCCGAATTTGGGAGGTTGGATTCAGGCCAAACCCTTTCTTGGTTTTATGGGTTTTGGCCAAGGAGCTTGGGGCTGAAGTTTCATCATTTTCTGAGCATAGGAGAAGGGGTTTCTTGCAGTTCCTTTCTAGCCAACAATGTAGTTTCTAAGAGACAGCGCAAAGCATTAGAGGAGCAGTCATTTTCCAGCTTTGAGATTATTGTTATCACCTGGGTTCTGTCAAGCTTGCCCTTGATGCAAGCCCAGGTGCATTTTCCATACTATTGTACTTGCTCCATTATATTAATAAAATGGCTCAAGTTTCAACTAGTTCTTGTTTCTAGAGTATATTGAGTATTTGCTGATAGTTTAATTTTTCTGTGTGAAAAGTTGATTTGGCTTTGCATATCACTATTTATATAGGTTGGAACATTTCATAGTTGTTGGTTTTTTGAATTGAGAGACGAGATTTGCCTCATTTTCCTTAACATCTGCCTGATCTTGTTCTTTCTGATATTTTACAAGTTTTTCCTTGCTTAAACCTCTTCCCTCTATTCCATTCTCTTTAGGTGGGCCAGTGGATATTTGAATCCCATTGCCTTTTAACTAAAGTAAATGTACTTTAACTTGGGTGTATGATCCCGACACTCATTGCAAACCCATGCCAATGATCCCCCTCCTTGGATCCTCCTTACAACTGTTACATATTTCCAAAGTGGAGACTTTGGATAAACTTAAGTTTAGAGACAGATCTAGTTTCATTTTCATTTGCCTCACAAATGACTGAACTTGAAGTTGCCATGATGATGATGTAAATAAAACTGCAAAATAAAAAAAAATTACAATTACAAATTCAAACTCAAATAATTTTAAAATTTGTAATTGTAATTTGTTTTAACTTTTCACACTAGATTCTAACTATGATACCCTCACGCCTGCATAGTCATCATAGTCATCATACTTGAGTTTTAACTATGCACGCATATTACTAGTACTATTATACACATTCTAACTATATATTTATATATTTTGATATATTTTTTTCCTATGCCACTGAGAAGCTTTCATGCTTTTAGCCTTTTTAATGGAATTTAACATAATGACTAATAGCCTTTCCAAAGGAGGTTAATTCTTAAGTGAACAACAAATGACCTTGATTGACTTCAAAGAGGTTTTCTTTATTGTCACTACTCAAACATTCTGATTATATCTTTTGAATATGTTTTTATATATATTACTAGAAACCTTTTATGCTTTATACTTGTATGTTTTGGATGAAATCTATATGGCTTACTCTCTCATAGAGGAGAATTTGTGGATGGTCTTGTAAAGCAAATAAGGATCTTTTCCTCCAACAATTGTTTTGGGAATCCTTATGGATTAAAGTATTTGTTGACTACAACCTTTTGGTGACCATCTTTTTTAATGGAAAATACAGGACTATGTGGAAGTGCTCTACACATCTAATGTAATATCCCCAAGGAAAATTAACAGTAAATATGCAAAGCAAAATAGACAAAAACACCATGAAACAAGAAGAAGAAATCAAACCACAAATTCAAACCCAAAAACTGGGTTGTGGACTCTTTTTATTAATGGAAAGAGGTGTACAAATAGGTGTTGTAATGAGTGCACCTAGGTTTGCTCTAGGCAGGCTAGCAAAGGCCAAAAAGACAAGTGAGACGCCCTCGTCCAAAACAACTGTTATGTTGCCCAAGTACTGTGTTGTAGATGCCCAAAAACGTGTCATTGCCTGAAGGGATTTGCTGCTAGGGCTGTCTCCACTCAGAAAATTCCGAGAAATTAATCCTGGCCTCTCCTCAATAAACCCAGAATAATCCATGAAGGGTTTGGCCAAAGCTTGACCCCGGAAATTCAGCCCTCTTTGGCTTGAGTGGTTATGCTGCTGGGAAAATCGATCCACCTATAGAATCTGTTGCTAAATGCTTCAAAAATGCCTGCAATCCCTGTTTGAAGGCTCTCGAGGCCTTCTCTCCAAGTTTCCACCTCAAACTCCACTCCTCAACTTGACGGAGTGTCTTTACCGAAGACTGCATAGTCCCTGCGCTGCTGTAGCTTCCCCTATAATGTGGTACCACGTCACTGCTATTGGTATGATTTGGGACTAAGTAGAACTGAGAACTCCCTCCTTGGGCTGGCAGTTGAAGTCCCCTCATTGTACATAGGGGGTAACTCTATGGCGGTTGTAACATGCTGTCCCAATGCGTTTTTCAGGCAAGACACATGTAAAATGTTGTGCACCACTCCCTAGGGGTAGCTCCAGCTCATATGCTACCTCCCCCACCTTTCGAGTGACACAATAAGGCCCATAGAAGTGGGGTTTGAGCTTCTCGCCCCCCTTTTGTTTGAGTGTAGACTGTTTGTATGGTTGGAGCCTCAAAAACATCAAGTCCCCTACTTCAAACTGCCTCTCAACTTTGCCCCTGTCTGCATAAAGCTTCTGCTGGTTTTGGGCCATCCGCATGTTCTCTTTCAGAGCCCTTAATATATCTTGGCTCTCCTGTATTGAGTCCTTTGCCCTTGGGGCCCTACTGTCTCCAAACATAATGTCAAAAATAGACAATGCGTCATAACCATACAAAGATCGGAATGGCGACATACCTATGGATATGTGGAGCTTAGTGTTGTAACATTATTCACCCAAGTGTAGCCACCGTATCCATGCCCTGTGCTTACCTATCGCATAGTTGCGCAATTAACCTTCCAGCCACTTGTTAACTATCTCCGTCTGCCCGTCTGTTTGAGGGTAGTAACTGGTACTCAGGGTGAGCTCAGTACCCACAAACTGGAATAGCTCCTGCCAAAATCCACCCATGAATCGACTGTCTCAGTCTTTGGCAATGGTCTTTGGGAGACCATGTAGTCGAAACACCTCCTTGAAGAACAATTCGACCACCTGTGAGGCTGAGTACTGAGCTGGGATGGCGAAGAAGTGAGCATACTTCGTCAAGCGATCCACCACTATGTAGATGCAATCTTTGCCCTGTACTGTGGGCAACTTGGTAATGAAATCCATCGTTATGATCTCCCATTTTCCCTCCAGAATGGGAAGCGAATGCAATAGGCCCGTGGGGTGTGTCTGCTCTCCCTTGTTCCGCTAGCATGTGTCACACTCCCAGATATGGCTCAGAACATCCTCCTTGAGGCCCTTCCACGCAAAGCGCTCTCTAATGGCCCGATATGTCTTCGTTTAACCCTTGGTGACCCACTAATGGTGAATCGTGGGCAGTTTGTAGAATCTTCTCCTCAGTGGGGAGTTGGGTACCAAGTATATCCAATCTCGATAGTAGATCACCTCGTTCATCACCTAATGCCGGTCATCTGTCACCAACCTATCAAGAACCTCACACACGAATCTATCCTTGGAGTACTCCACTCGTAATCGTGCCCTCTAATCTGGGGCAATGCTCAGCAAAGAAAGAGTGGCTGTCCTCCTGGAAAATGCATCAGCCACTACATTGTGTTTCCCTTTGACATACTCAATGTCAAAGTCATATGCTTGGAGCTTGCTCACCCACTTCTGTTGCCTCTCCTGCAACTGCTTCTGCTTTAACAAGAACCTGAGGCTGTTGTGATCTGTCTTAACTTTAAACCGGTTCCCCAGCAAATACTGCTTGAACTTGGCCAACGCATGCATGATGGCTAGCATCTCCTTATCATAGATGGAGTACAGTAGCTCATGGGGCAGTAGCGTCCGACTCTCAAAAGCTATGGGGTGCCCTCCCTACATCAACACGCCCCCCACACCCACTCCCGATGGATCACACTGCAATACGAAAAGGCTGGGTTAAGTCAGCAGTGCCAACATTGAATAACTACTCATGAGCTCCTTGAGGCGATCAAATGCCTCTTGCATTGTAGTGGTCGACTCGAAAGCCCCTTTCTTCGTCAAGTCTGTGAGAGGTGCTGGTAATTGGGAGAAGCCCTTCATGAACTTCCTGTAATAAGTGCAAATGCCTATGAAACCCCTCAGCTCGGTCACATTCCGTGGCTCTAGCCAATCCTGGATAACCCTGATCTTCTTTTCATGAACTCTAACATCGTTGACCCCAATGATGTGCTCTAGGTAGAGCATCTCAGTTAGCCCAAACTCGCACTTGGACAATTTAGCATAGAACTGTTGCTCCTCCATAATGCGCAGTATTGTCTCAAGGTGCTGCAAATGCCCCTGCCAAGTCTGGCTATAAATCAGTATGTCATCAAAGAACACCACCATAGACTTTCTCAAGTGCCCACGAAATACATGGTTCTTGCATGACTGGAATGTAGTTGGTGCGTTGGTTAGTTCAAAGGGTATAACCAAAAACTTGAAGTGCCCATAATGGCACCAAAATGCTATCTTTGGGACATCTTGGTCTCTCGCTCGGATCGGGTTGTACCCCGACCGCAGATCAATCTTTGAAAAGAACTTAGCTCCCCTCAACTTATCCATCAACTCATCTATGCATGGGATGGGGTAGCGGTTGTTCAGTATCTTCTTATTGAGGGCCTGGTAATCGATGCACATCCGTAAGGACCCATCCTTTGTCTTCACCATCACAAGTTACAACTGATGAAGCAAAAGGGCTAGAGGTGGGCCTGATATGCCCAAGTGCCAATAGCTCATGGATGGCCCTCTCTATCTCATCCCGATATGCCTTGGCATGTCGATAAGGAGCGGTGATGATGACCTACGCTCCTAGCTCCAACTCGATAGTGTGTTCAAACCCCCCGTCAGGTGGTTGACCTATGGTATGTCCCCAAACACAATTGGATACCTGTCAAGAATAGCCTGTATCTCTGGATGTGGTGGCTTGGGCTTGCCCCTAGCCTCTGAGATCCTCAACTCCATAGCCCACTCAATGTCTCCATCTCTCAAGTTAGCCTCCATCCTATGGGCCGAAACAGTCTGTGGTGGGTATGAGTGCATTCCTCGAAGCAACACGGTCTTGCCATCTGGCCCTACAAAATCCATCTCCAACTCCTTTAGTCTGTTGTGACTCTGCCAAGCAAATAGAACCACTAGAATCCCAACACCACGTTGTTGTCTGGTACATCTACTACAAAGAAATGATCTTTCATGGAGTAGTTCCCCATGGTCACTGTCAAAGCTGGCACATAGCGATTGCACTGCATGGTTCTATCCCCAGGCACAAGAATTGAGAATCCCTCAAACTCCTCAGTTGTGATGCCTCTCCTCTGAACCAATTGAGCATCAATGAAATTGTGGGTAGCCCCATTGTCCACTAGAACTGATACATGCTGTCCCTGAACAGTGCCTCTGATCCTCAAAGAAAAAAACTTGGGTACCCCACGCAATGATGCAAGGACCCCTCCAGAAGGTGCAAAGGAAACTCCCCCTGGTGGTGGTGGTGGTGGTCCTCCCTCCTGAGGTGCTGCACTGTCATCTCCACTCATCTCAAAATAGGCCTCATCTTCTGCATTGCTGTCAAAGAAGACCTCGATGTAGTGGGCCTTGCCCACTGCACATCTGTGGCTTGATGCCCACGGCTCTTGACAAGTGAAGCACAATTTCCTCCTCTCGAGGTCTCTCTGGGTCTCCTCATCTAGCTACCACGCCCCTGATTGGCCCTCGGTGGTGGAGCCCTGGTGTCTTTCCCCCTCATCTGGAAAACCTGTCTAGGGGGTATTGGTGCTTGAGCCCTAGGTAGGGCATATTGTAAATCTCGAGCTCTCCCTACCGCATCCTATAATGTAGTGCGCCTGTTGGACCTCACTAACCCGTGCAATGGCTCTACTAGCCCATCCACAAACATGTAGATCCTCCTAGCCTCTGACAAGTTAGGCACCATCACAGACAATTGCAGAAACTCTGAAATGTAGGCTTCTGCACTCTCGGTCTGCTTGAGCCTTGTCATCTCCCCAAAATACTCCTCCGTATCTTTCCTCTCAAACTGCTCCAACACCCTCTTAGTGAAATCATCATAAGCAGTGGCTCCTACATGTCCCAACGTGGTCAACCCATGGAACCACTAGTCATAGGCTTGCCCCTCCAAATGCAACGTGGCAATCTTCATTGCCTCTCCTTCCGTCATTTGATTCAGCTGGAAATAGACATCCAACTTTTCGACCCATGCCTTGGCCGAGCTCTTGGAGGACCCATTGAATGTTGGGAGAAATAACCTCCTCACAGTGCAGTGCAAGTTTGTCCCTTACATGTAGCCTCCTCCACTCTACCCCTTGGGCCTATTGTTGCCCATCAATTTGAAAAAGTCCTTGAAAGTAATGGCTCTCCCAAAATCAAGTCCATAGGACTGATACTCTAGGAAATAGTCTCCATAAGGTGCCTCCTCCTACTTCGGTTGTCCACCAGCTCTAGATTGCACCTAAGGGGTGTGTTCAGAATCAATGGCATGTTGGCATTGAGAGATGCGTTGTAAGGACCTGCGGTCCGGTTGACTCCCTCCGTGCGAAGTGTGAGCAACTATGACCAAAATGTGCGAAATTACATGTGAAAAATGCGCATAGGTGGATGGGCGATGGTAGATATATAGCGTGGGGATGAGTTACAACGTCCACGGGCCGACCTCACATCTTAGAGCAATTCGGGCAATGATTGTTGGCCGACCAACAATGGACGAGCGAATAGGCATGATGTGAGGGCATTGGACACGCGGTGGACGAGTTGGCTAGGCAGCTCGACTCGCCCAACCGCTCATATATATTGTTGGACACGTTGGAGCAGTTGGGATCATATTCGAACGATGCGCATTCGGTGAATGCAAGGAGAAGTGCGAAAGAGGAGTTAGGCTGCAACAAGAGGCGCAGTTCTAATGTGCCCACTCTTGGGTAGCACCACACGGTGAAACGCAGGAAGTTTGGTTATCGGGTGAAGGCATGGGCGTGGGTCGGACGAAGGCACCCGCCCATCGTTCTGAGGATACACAGGTGGAGCCTTGGGTGAAGGCGCCCGTCGTGCAAGGGTGAACGCGGTGGAGTCTCGGGTGAGGACGACCTGCCGGTCGGTTGGCATTTCGATTGAAGGCTCGGTTAGGCATGGTGTGTGAGAGTGCCCACCCGCCGGTTGGAGAATTGGGTGGAGAGTGCAGTGAGGCACTTGCCCAACGATCGTAGAAGCAGGTGGAGGGTGCACGAAGGCGCCTGCCCACCGGGTGAAACAAAGTGTTGCTGGGTGAACGAAGACACTACACGAAGTTCGGTTGAGGAGTGTAGTTAGCGGTTCGTGTGAGGGCGCGCTTGCCCAACTCGGGCAAGGAACTCGATTGGCACATGAAAGTGTTGTCTGTTGTAAAATTGGCTAAGTATGAAACTTGGTGTTTCTGAAGTATACTTGTAAATGTTGTAAAGTTATATAATATATTGAAATTGGGTAGACTCATTGTTCAGGGAGTTGCCCCTCCCTTTATACTGTGTAATTGTGTTCTTCATGTATAATTGCTGTGGATAATGAATGTGTATGGGTGTTCATTAGCATAAAGGAACAATAATAATATTTGGTTGAGAAAAACAAACTAAGTAGACAAATGGTTAGGCGTAGTCCATGAACATAAGTATTGGTGAAAAGAAAGTGTTCGGTGGTGCCGCACCTCGCCATAAGTGGTTGAAAGACTACTGCAGGCTTGGGGGTGTGACAAGTGGTATCAGAGCTGATGATCAGGGAGTTGATTGGGTTGACGATGAACTGCTGATCCCACTGCACTATCGTGACAGGTGGTATTAGAGCTAGTGCCGGAGAGCTGGTGAACAGGTGGTGGTGTTAAAGAATGAAGCTGATTCAGGGTTGAAGAAACTTGACAATTGGTGACAGTGAAGTAAGTACTTGTAGGTGAAGGAAGCTGGTTTCACATTCAAGTGGAACAAGAGCTGGTTCATGTTTTGCAGGGAACTTGGAGAAGGCTGAAAGGCAAAGATGGTGGATGAACCTACAACAGGTGAATCTAGCCATAATGCAAGTGAAGTCTTCCGGTACAAAGTGTTGGAACAGATGGGTCGATGGAGTTCTAACTGGATTTTGATGAAGGTTGAGAACATGAAGATTCGGGAAAGCTGTTTGGAACTAAGGAGGGAACTTGAAGAACTCAAAAGCCAATGCGGAAGTACGATAGATGGTGAACTCAAGGAACTTGATGAGGAGATCTGACAAAGTGGTCTTGGTCTTCAAGAGCTCTTGGATGAAAGAACCCAGTTAAGGAAGAAAAGTGCCATGGTGGAAGTCGAAGTCAAGCAAATTGAGGAAGAGATAAAGAAGAAGCTTCTTGGTAAGAAGCTTGTTGTAATTGAGCAGGAAGAGCTTGACGACATTGACAGGCTGGGAACTCACTACCGAGAAAATCCAGAGGATGTTCGGAAGCTTAGTTCTATGAAGGTAGTCAATGGACACTTGGTTGGTGCACTTGAGCAGAATGCGATGAAGGACAAGCTTGAAGGAAATCAAGCTAGACCAGGATCGAGTTGCTTAGAAGAGCCAAGCAAGGAAGTGAAGTACCTTAGGAGGAATGTCAAGTTGAAGCACAAGCATATTGGCACTTATGAGGCTGAATTCTTGAAGAAGGTTGCTGATGTGAGAGACAAGATAAAGCCGGCAGAAGGAGGTGATGCCTTGAAGCTGAGTTTTGTGCAGGTGACCATGAAGGGCAAGAGATTTGCAGCTTTGGTGGATATGGGGGCTACTCATAGCTTCTTAAGTAGGAAAGCAACAAAGTCTTTTGGGAAGAAAGCAAAGATGGAGAGGGAATGGAGTGCTTTCAAAGCAGTCAACTCTACCATGAAAACTGTTGCTGGTGTGATGGAAAACACTCAGGTGAGAGTGAGATTGTGGTTTGGAAAGTTGGACTTGAGGATCGTGGACATGGATGATCATTCTATGGTGCTGGGGCAAGATTTCATGAGGCTTGGACAAGCCATACTAATGGTGGACCGGGACATTCTCTTGGTCACAGCTGAGGGAAGAACTATGATGGTTCCGATGAATAGAAGGAGTTGCTTGGGGTATAGACCGAGGATGAATTCTATGACTTTGTATCCCAAAGATCTGAATGTGAAGCATGAGGATGTGGAGCAAAGAGGACTTGGGAGTATGGCTCAAACAACGAAGGAAGGGAAGTTGATTAACTTCGTTGCAAGAGCGAGGAAGGATGAAGTAAGTGAGAGATCAATCTCACGAACCTTGAAGCACTTGACGGAGACATCTTCTACTGATGATCTTCACCATGGAGTTGCGAAAGAAGGGAGTCCGAGTACTACTTCAGAAGCAGTGGTTGGAGAGGATTATGAAGGTAGAGATCCGGCTGGTATTGTGGATTTTTGCAGGTATGCTATGGGCATATATGACTTTCAGTTGACAAAAGCCAAGCTTGGGGAGCTTGGGTGTACATGTGAGGAGATTGAGGCTGTGCACAGATACTTGAGGACACAACATGAATCTGATACATGGGTGGATGAGAATCAGGGAGGAAATTTCCTGTCCCTCCTTTCTCTATAGACAACCTTGGAGATGGGTTGGTGCAGGGACCTTGATTGGAAGGGGCTTCACCACCTTAGCAAGGGGCCTTGGGAAGAGGCTTCTTTATGACAGATTGCAGACTTGGATGCAGATGGCTAGATGTTGGGATGGAGTCTACTTGAGTCGGACATCATGGACAACTAGAGTCATGGACATCAAGTTGGAGACATGGAGCATGACAGTTTATGCAGAGACATTATGCAGGAGCATGTGTAGAGGTGTCATTCATGGACATTCTATGGGGAATGCCGAAGCAAGAGATGTTGTGCAGATGCTGTTGTGACATGGAGATGTATGAGCCAATGGAGAGGTTGTACACTCTTGTGCAACAAGACCATGGGCTGAACATGTTGCAGATAGGATGAAGATTCCATGGACCTAAGCATAAGGATGTGCATTCTTGTGGGAAACACTGATGGTGGCATAAGGATGTGCATTCTTGTGGTTTGGGTGTATGGTTGGATTAGCTACCCAACTAGTTCGAGTCGTGAGGGGTACCAGTGTACAGAAAGATGTTGCTGTTGGGTCTACATGATGACACATGACAGAAGTGTGTTGGCATGGTGAAGCATCTGATGAAAGACTACAGGATGAGGATGAGACATGATAGAGATGGTGGTTCTACACATGTTGCAGGGATGTTTGCAGTATGTGGAGTAGTTGATATCATGATAACACTGTTCGGATATAAAAATATCGATAATAGGATGGTTACCAGGATGGCATATTGTCGAGGACGACAATGACTTCAAGTGGAGGAGAATGTAAGGACCTGCGGTCCTGTTGACTCCCTCCATGCGAAGTGCGAGCAGCTATGACCAAAAGGCGCAAAGTTACATGTGAATAATGCACATAGGTGGATGAGCAATGGTTGATATATAGCGTGGGGATGAGTTACAACGCCCACGGACCGACCTCACATATTATAGCAATTCGGGCAAAGATTGTTGGCCGAACAACAATGAACGAGCGAATAGGCATGATGTGAGGGCATTGGACATGCGGTGGGCGAGTCAGCGTGGTAGCTCGACGCGCCCAACCGCTCATATATATTGCTGGACGTGTTGGAGCATTTGAGATCATATTCAAACGATGAGCATTCGGTGAATGCAAGGAGAAGTGCGAAAGAGGAGTTAGGCCGCGGCAAGAGGCATAGTTCTAATGCGCCCGCTCTTGGGAAACGCGACACGGTGAAACGCACGAAGTCTGGTTATTGGGTGAAGGCGTGGGCTTGGATCGCACGAAGGCGCCCGCCCACTGTTCGGAGGATACATGGGTGGAGCCTTGGGTTAAGGTGCCTGTCATGCAAGGGTGAACGCGGTGGAGTCTCGGGTGAGGACGACCCGTCGGTCGGTTGGCATTTTGGTTGAAGGCTCGGGTAGGCACAGTGCGTGAGAGCGCCCGCCTACCGGTTGGAGAATTGGGTGGAGAGCGCGGTGAGGCACTCGCCCAATGATCTTAGAAGCGGGTGGAGGGTGCATGAAGGCGCTCGCTCGCCAGGTGAAACAAAGTGTTGCTGGGTGAACGAAGACATGACACGAAATTCGGTTGAGGAGTGCGGTTGGCGGTCCATGTGAGGGCGCGCCCGCCCAACTCGGGCAAGGAACTCAGTTGGCACACGAAGGTGTTCCTGTTGTAAAATTTGCTAAGTATGAAACTTGGTGTTTCCCAAGTATACTTGTAAATGTTGTAAAGTTATATAATATATTGAAATTGGGCAGACTCATTGTTGAGGGAGTTGCCCCTCCCTTTATACTGTGCAATTGTGTTCTTCATGTATAATTGCTGTGGATAATGAATGTGTATGGATGTTCATTAGTATAAAGAAACAATAATAATATTTGGTTGAGAAAAACAAACTAAGTAGACAAATGGTTAGGCGTAGTCCATGAACATAAGTATTGGTGAAAAGAAAGTGTTCGGTGGTGCCGCACCTCGCCATAAGCAGTTGAAAGACTACAGCAGGCTTGGGGGCGTGACATGCGTGGTGCTGCGAGGTGCCAGACGCTTCTCCATGGTGGAAATCTCCTTGGACCCCCTTACCCTTATGGCCATTGCCATTTTGTTGGGCCATTCCTTCAATGTTCCGGGATATGTCCTGCACTGCCTTCAATAGGAGTTGGTCAAACTCCTTTTCCTCATCCTTTTTGTCTCCTTCATTGTCCCCTTCAAACTATCTTTCTTTGCTTCTATACCTTTGCCTTCGTTATGTCACGTTCTGCTTATCCTCTGGTGTCATAGAGTGCGCTACTCCCACAGGTTGTGCTAAGTCTATGAACTCTGATACGACTGTAATATCCCTAAGTAAAATTAACAGTAAATATGCAAAGCAAAATAGACAAAAACACCATGAAACAACAACAAGCAATTAGACCACAAATTGACACCCAAAAACTGCGTTGTGCACTCTTTTTATTAATGGAAAGAGGTGTACAAATAGGTGGTGGAATGAGTGCATCTAGGCTTTCTCTAGTCAAGTTAGCAAAGCCCAAAAAGATAAGTGAGACGCCCTCCTCCAAAACTGCTACTATGCTGCCCAAGTACTGCACTGTAGATGCCCAGAAACGTGGTGCTGCCTAAAGGGATCGGCTGCTAGGGCCCCTCTCTTCTCCTCAGAAAATTTCGTGAAATTAATCTCGGCCTCTCCTCATTAAACCTAGAATAACCCATGAAGGGTTTGGCCAAAGCTTGTCCCCGAAAATTCGAACCTCTTTGGCTAGAGTGGCTCTGCTATTGGGAAAATTGACCCACCTGTAGAATCTGCTACAAAATGCTCAAAAAATGCCTGCAATCCTTGTTAAAAGGCTTCCCAGGTCTTCCCTCCAAGTTTCCACCTCAAACTCCACTCACTCCTCAACCTCCTGGAGTGTCTCTACTTAAGACTGTGTAGTCCCTGCACTGTTGTAGCTTCCTCTCTGTTGTGGTATGACCTCATTGCTGCTGGTATGCTTTGGGGCTAAGTAGAACACCCTCCTTAGGCTGGCACTCGAAGTCCACCGAAGTAAGGGCTGCGATCTCTGCTCGGAAACACCCGATGTGTTGAACAACACATCTAGACTTGGATCATTGCTCAAGCGTGCTATGTCAAGAGACAAATTCTGAAATGGTAGATGAATGAGAAAATTGAGAGTCCCTCCTTCCTTTTGTCAAGTTCCATCCAAGATTTCCCATGTGGGCCCACATCGAATTCCTCTCATCAATTCTGCTCCAATGAGAGCGTACTCTCCATGTCAGCCAAAATTCCCTTGTGGTGGCCCCCACGCTCCATCAAGGTCACAATCTTTCATCGAACTCCAATGTTGGAGTGCCTCCTATGCTAAAAATCGAGTGTGGGTCCCCTAAGCCCACTTCTCCTAAGTGTAACCATGTAATAAACCAAAATTGAGCAAAATTGATATTTACTTAGTAAAATACTAAGTAGGAATATCGCATCTAAAACTTGAAAGATGTAATTTTTTATTGACTTTGAATAAAACAATGTTTTAACTTTTTTACCTTGGGGAAAAAAGAAAGTGACATTTGCACACCAAGAAGTTGATCTTTTCGAATTTCCACACAACATGGTCTAGGGAAATGACACAGTAAAAGCACATGGTTGAGATAAAATTCTCTCCCTCGCAAGAGGGTATCTGCCATGGGCCTGACCTTTGAACAGAATAAAACCTTGTCAATCATAGTCTCAAAGCATGGTGTGTGAGGTTGTAAGCTCAAAGTCTACATAGATAATCTTTGTGGGCATACTCTGCTTATAATAGATGGCACAAGAAACGAAGAATGTTTGAAACCATTCAAGTTTCAACAAGCATTGAAGGGCGAATTAGAGTTTGAAATATCCCCTTGTTTGGTGCCAACATTCTAGAAAAGGAACATAAAACGCTCACTCCGGAGGTAACAAGGAAGCATATTGACATATCCCTAACAAAGTTTAAAGTTTTATGTAGTTTAACAAATTAATAGATAGAGAGTCGAGACTCACTTAAGCTCTTCCCAATGCTTGCAAGTATATGACCTACGTTGCCCAACTTCCAACAGAGCTCGAGCTTGTGCTCACAAGGTCCACTGCCCAACAGGTCGACGCCCAATAGAGCTCGGGCTCGTGCTCACAAGGTCTGCTGCTCGACGAGCCGACATCCAACAGAGCTCGGGCTCATGCTCACAAGGTCCACTGCTCGATGTCCAAGTTACCAACAGGCTCGCACCATGCCAATGCCATGGTAACTTTTCACTAGTTCCACTTGCCTCAGCACAAGGCGCGCACTATGGTTTACCTGCTTGAGCCCCCACGGACCAGTTACCAACTTACCATAGACGTCCAGACTACACGGGGCTGCATCATAGGGCTCAGGCTACTCCAGACTCTCGT
Organism: Pinus taeda; assembly: GCA_000404065.3. Lineage (NCBI taxonomy): Eukaryota > Viridiplantae > Streptophyta > Pinopsida > Pinales > Pinaceae > Pinus > Pinus taeda. The sequence continues at coordinate 189,101 of APFE031181126.1, read as the reverse complement.
CGTAGAGTAAATGAGGTAATGAGAAAGGTGGTAAATACTAAAGAAGAAGGCTCCATCACTTTACATAAGTTAACCCATTCCTAACATTTAAAAATTGAGGGTCGTTTTCGGTGTTTTTTCATGTTCAAAATCTGTTCACGGTGGTAACACACACAAAATATTCGGATCTGTTTCTAGAATTACGTGATCCATATCACGATTTCCAAATCCGTATGATGTTTTTCGTGATATGGATCTAAAAATCGTGATCCGGATCTGTATATTCCGAAAACAGATCAAAAACAACGAAAACCTCCCCGATCCATATCCAATCAAAATTTGTTTGTATCGAAAAATTTGAAATAGGTCGGATTCGTATCCAAGCTGTTTCTGGGTTGGATCGTACGAGTTTTCATACCAGGAACAATGAATGTCGTTTTTGAGAGCTCTGGCTGGTGTTTTAGGCAACTTAGTAATAAAATAGTACTAAAAATATCATAGATAAATAATATATCATACCGGTGCTGAAAGCATCAACGTGTTTTTGGATATATTGTTACATTGCAATTTTCCTTATTTGCACCATGATAGGTAAAAATTGTTGTGGGAAATGCACCTATATGGGTTGTGTTCCTTACAAATCTAATAGGCCTTTTAGAGGGGTACCCTACAAGACATGAACTAGACGAAGTGACAACAATAAGGTAGTAGCCCATTGTCACCACAAGCACTGCCCCCAACTCTTCATGGATTTCACCAATGGGAGGAATTTCAGTATATATGTCACCTACGATATATTCTAGGCTTATAGGTGAAAGGTGATACAAAAAGGTTTCTAAGGGATGACTTAACTTAGGAACAAGGCTCAAGCAAAGAATAAGAGGCAATTCGTATCCCTTGAAGAGGCCAAATTAGGGCACACTAAACCTAGGGTTTGAGTAATAGCATGTGAAATGGAATGTCCTGAGGTTAAGGTGCAAAGAAAAGGTTCTCAACTATGAATACCAACAAGGCAAAGGCACATGAAACCATCAAGAAGTCTTCAATGTAAATCTAAATCAAACTAGGGTTTCTCCTAGGTCAAAATAACTAGGGCAAGATAAATTTTGGCAAAAAATGGAGAGATTAATCATCAAGATGGATGATTTTGAGGTAACCAATCCTAATCTTTTTGATCCTTCCAAACCCTAAAGTTCCTCCTTTGGAGAATTTCACTCCAAGCTCTAATTAGGTCACTTATCCTTGAGAGCGCTGAAAAAGAGAGAAAAGAGAGCGAAAATGAATTTGTGGATTAAATAAAGGCTGATTGCCTTATGGACAAGGCCAATGTCGAATCGTTGGGTGGATGGAGCAATGTTGCACGAAGCGGGGACGTTTTTTTGGAAGCGGGGATAAGGAAGCATCATTTCCCAAAGATTGAGGAAGTGAAGCGTCTCGGAAGCATCTACTATATATATATATACTTTTATATTATTTTGCATTTATATTTAGAAAACATCCAAAATACCAAATTAGTTGTAGAAGACATGATAACATGCATATTTTTACATAAATCAAGATAGATATGGCATCCATTGTACATCAATGATTAATTATTCCAACATCAACCATCTAGAATCTAGATTCCTCTTCTCTTGTCAATCCTTTGCCTCTACTTCAATTCTATAGGGATATTAGTCAACATTGCCTAATTTTGATCAAACAACTTAATCTAGGCCTTATAATTTGGTAGAGAAAGCTTAACATGCCTGTTCAATGATTTTGACTTTAGTGAAGGCTACATAATTACTAAGGCCATGACAAAGAAGTTCAACAATCAACAACACCAACACTGTGGTACATATAGGGCTTGGTGCTCTTGATTAAATGCCTATTACATGCCCTCATACATGATATAATCCAATGAAACACCACAATCCCATTGATCCTGAAAACTATCAAGTTTGCTAAATTTTGAATGGGATATGAAATTCTATTTTCTCCATATGAAGTTTGATGAGGTTGGAACAACTCTCAAACATCCTCAGTCATTTCATGGTAATGTTAAAAATTTAAGTAAAAGGATGGAAATGAAAGATAAAGGAGAATGCCAGTTTTACTTTCAGAATTTAACATTACCATTAAGGAGCATCTAGCAAGTGTCTAGGGAGTGTCAAGGGGCACCTTGGGAGTATTCGGAAAGTGCAGTTCCTTATATAACAATTCAAAATTTCCAAAACAAAAAACAAAAAGAGGGGCACCTTGGGAGTATTCGGAAAGTGTAGTTCCTCACTTAACAATTCAAAATTTCCAAAAAAATAAAAAAAGCCCCTGGGAACCATCCACCTTCTCTTGGATCCACTCGTGATCCATAGTGGATACACGCTCGAACCTCCACAGATCCACATTCATTCAACATTTATTCAATAATAAAATACATATTATTACACATACACATTTGTGTCTTTTGCAATTAAGTTCTGTTTTCAACACCCCCATGTAAGGTGAGAGAACAAAACTACAGTCAAAGCCCTTCCTCCTTCCAAATCTCTCAATAATCCATACCCAATGTTCCCAAGGAAAAACGAGCATAAGCACTTGATTGCACAATGAAAGACATACCTTTAGGATTGGATGGCCAACCTTCAAGCATATGCTCTCTACAGATGGGTGAGGGGACATTTGACTGGCTCAGGGAGCGGAGATCAAATGGCACAATATACCAACTACATTGGTGACTGTCGGGGCTGCTAGTTGCCAGTTGAAGACAAATCTATTACTCTAGTCCTATTACCCATTGGTGGTGGGTAATAGGACTAGAGTACTCAAAAGGATTGAGCATGTCCCTAGGGTTTCACCACAAGATTGACCAAGATGATGGTGAACCATAACTAATCAATATACCATGGGTTAGAGTCGCTGGCTAGAATCATTGTGACTAGTTGATGCTAATGATGTACCATGTGTTATGAGTACTCACTAGGATTATAGTGATACACCATAGGTCAGAGGTATTGACCAGAATTATGGTAACTAATTGGTGTTGTTGATTTACCATGAGACAGAGTTGCTGACTAGGATTATGGTAATTGAATGATGCTGATATTGATGATGAATTGTTATAACTTTTTGTTAGAGAACTTTGTCAACAAGAGAACATTGGGATAGTCATTATGAATACCTCCCTAGCTAAGAGGGAGTGTTGAATTTTGCAACTATGGTCAATCTTCATAATTAATATTTTTGCCCTTGAATTATGTAAGACAAGTTCTTCATGTCATTTTAGCCCTTGATATATATATATATATATATATATATATATATGAAAAATGTAAGACATGTTCTTCATGTCATTTTAGCCCTTGAAATATATATATATTCAAAAATGTAAGACATATTCCTCATGTTGGTTTCAAAAGAAAAATTTGAATTTTCAAATTTAAATTTTGGCTCCAAAAAGATGTCAAGTCGGCCCCAACTAAAGAGACACCCATTCGACTAGCATGATTACTATATATGTGCCATTTGACCTCTGCCTCAAGCAAGCAATTCAAACCATCTGAGTAAAATATTAAGACAAATCTGAGGCATAATATAAGACAAATTTGAGGCAGAGTATGGGAAAATCGAACGCAAAGTTTTCTGGACATATCAAAGCAGCAGGATTGAGATTCTTGGTTGTAGAAGTAGGTCGCATTTCGACCCAGCAGATCAAACTAGGCTGAATTGTTTGGGAAGCAGATTGAATTGACATGAGGGAAGTTTGACCAAGTTTGACCATAGTGATATTGTTGGTCAGTTTGACCTTGTACTTAACTAGAAGAATTAGATGTATCTATTATTGAACTAAAGAATTTCTCTAAAACAAAGGTTGCTGGGTCTTTTCGTCCAAGTGGGTTTTCCTAGGGTAAATTCTTGTTTCTCTTGTTTGGTTCTCTTTATGAGCCTTCTGGAATTTTGTTTCTATTGTTGAGATCTTTTGTGTAATTAATTTATGATGAATGTGAATCCAAGAAAAAATTAACCTAAGAAATCATAAAGAAGTAATTATTAGTTTCGAAGATCCCTGAAAAAACAACAACTAGCTAGAAGTTTGGAGATCTTGACTTGTACTAGCTTGTATTAAACTTTGGTATGTACTTCTACTTCATCTTTTCTAAATATATTAAGTGTTCCTATTACCCACCACCTGTGGGTAGTATCCATAGGACAAAATTTTCTCCTAGATGGTCCTTTGCCGACAACCAACAACCCTTGCAGCCACCAAATAACTCGATGTGCCACTATCTCCGCCACCTGAGCCAACCATGTGGTGCTTCACCCATCTGTTATGATCATATGTTTGAAGGTGGGCCTCTTGACCCCTAAAGGTATGGCTTTTCATTGTGTAGTTGGGTAATTATGTTTACTTATCATGGACACTTTTGGGCCTGGATTGGTGGAGGGAGGTTCGACAGAAAAAGTGGGTTTGGTTTGTACTCTTGTCTCTTTTGTCCAATTTTATGGTTAGCCTTGTATCCTAGTATCGTGGGACCTCCTTTATTGGATACTAGCTTTAGGGGTGACACTACATGGGAAACTTTGATTTTGGTTGCATGGTTCCGCTTCCTGATATGACATACATCACCCCCCTCCACTCATTATAACCAGTGTGGAAAAAGTCGGGAATAAATCCCGATTAAATCCCGATCTTTTGATTTTTTTGGCTGGCCGATTAAATCCCGATTTTTTGATTTTTTTGGCTGGCCGTTTAATTTTGCCGACTTTTTCGAAAAACTCCCGACTTTAACGACTTTTTCAACTTTTGGACCCTTGCCGATTTAATCCCGACTTCGACTTTTTCCACATTGATTATAACCCCATTCACCATATTTCCCATCCAGGTCCACATTTGTCCATTAGGTCCACAAGGAGTTAACCTCCCCCTACCCTTGTTCGCACCTTGGGTTGGGCCTGGAACAATGCTTTGGAGGTTGATGCAGCTAAAAGAAAAAGAAAAAGTTTAATTTGGCCACTCTCAATAGGAAATGTACCATAAATTGCAAAATATGGCCAGGACATACACATTTAGCACATGGGAAAAAGCCAAACGTGAGCTCTACCCTTATCGTTATGGCCGTCACCTTGCTTCCTAGGGTCCATATTGACCCCTTTCATCATTAATGAACCCATGATTGCCCCAACCCTTGGGGGACGATGAATTGCCCCACCTTAAAAAGGGTATCCACTGCTATATCCTACACAACATGGTCTCATCCCCTTGAGCCCCGAGCAGTTATAAAATAAAATCAATTAAGGGAAAAACAAATAGGCATATAAAGAAAGGTGGAAAATTTGTGAAAATTTCTAAACTGGAATTCTATTGCAGCAATTGATTTATTTCACCTACTTATTATTCACAATAAGTTATTTACGAAATCCCTTCAGCAAATATTAAAATAAATTCTACTACAATTATCACACAATTACCCAGAGAAAAATACATGCAGAAGAATCAATCACATCAACACAGTTGTTTTTGGACAATTGTCCCCAAAAAAATCTAATGTGGGAAAACCGGTACAACAGATGAGGGATTTATTAATCTTTAGCAGCAATTGCTTTTACAAGGAATGATTTTACAAAGAAATTGAAAGAAAACACTTGAGACTTTCCCTTTGAGACTTTCTGACACTTTGGAGACCTTGCTCCCACTCCTGCATCACCTCTGCGTGGCTCAACTTGGCTTTGAGTGGCTCTGCGTCCCTTTGCGTTAGCCAGCGTGAGGGTTGCGTCTCTCCTCTGGACTGCATCTCTCTCTGCGCTGTCTCCCACTGTCCCTACATCACCTCCTGCTCTGTCACTGCCTACTGCTGATGCCCTCCTCTTCCTCTACCCTGCAACTCTCCCTCTAAAATCGATCTCCTTTACTTGAGAATCGATTTTCCTAGAGATACTGTGTATCTGCCAGTGTGTCTCCAAATGATCTTCAAGCCTTCTCTTATACTTTTCCTGTTGACGAATCAACGACCGAGATTAAGTCCTTAATCAATGGCTAAGATTGAGACAGACTTGATCCTCGTCTCTTAGAAGCTTCTCACCTTTATCTTTTTTAATACCCATTAATATTTTTATTTTCCTATGTTTAGACTTAGGAATCCATTAAAAATATTAATTATTTTAATAACTCCTCATCTGGGTGGAATTACTCAAAACGATTTCTGAGTCTTGGAGATCTCATAGCCTCTCCAAATTTCAACGCTAGAGCACATTCGATGCTACCAAAAATCAACACTCCCTCTTGGCGAGGAATGTGCTCTAGCAATGCTTGACTATCGAAACATCATACTGATCTTCCGCATCGGTACCTGTACGGATGCGTGGTCCATTGCCTACATCCCCTGCACTGCTGCTTCCCGTACTACTGCCCATAAAACTGCGACTGCCACTTCTGCACCTGTACTGCAACTTCCTCTCAACATGCTACATCATGCTGCCCATAGCACTGCCATTGTTAACTGCTGCACTGCAACTCCTGACACTTATCCATTTCTGCTACTGAAATGTATTCTTTACCATCGCCATTTTCTCTCTGAAATAAACAAACTTTGTTCTTCCTAGAGCCTTGGTGAGGATGTCTGCCACCCGTTCTCCTATAGGAGTCTACCTCAACTGCACTGCTCCTCGTTGGCCATAGTTCTCTGACAAAGTGACACCTGATATCAATGTGCTTTGACTGATCATGGAATACTGGATTCTTAGAGAGCTTGATGCAACTTTGACTATCACACATGATCTTGGTCGCTTCCATCCTTCTCCTGAATAGATTCACAAGCAATTTTCTAAGCCATATGGCTTCGCATGAAGCTGTGCTAGCTACCATATATTCTGCTTCAGCTGAGCTCAGAGCCATGGATTTTTGTTTCCTACTACACGAGGAGGTCATTCCTGATCCAATGTTGAAACAATACCTAGTTGTACTTTTCCGGTTTACTAAACTTCCAGCCCAATTTGCGTTAGTGAACGCACTCAGCCTGATGTCATTGCATCTAGTGTACAGTAGTCCATGCTCAATTGTTCCTTGTATATACCTGAGAACATATATGGCTGCTGCCCAGTGCACCCTCTTAGGTTCCACCATGAACTGACTGAGGGTGTTGACAGCGTAACAATTGTCTGGCCTGGTATTGACCAGATACAACAGGAACCCTTTAAGCTGCCTGTACAAGGTGGGATCAACGTCTTTATCTTCTGATGCATCAATCTTCTTCCAGTTGGTGATCATTGGAGTAGCTATAAGTCTATAGTCCTGCATCCTGAATCTCTTCAAGATTTCTGTAGCATATCTCCGTTGTCCAAGGAAGATCTCACCCTTCTGCTGCCAAACTTCCATCCCCAAGAAATAATGCATCTGTCCCAAATCCTTCATGTCGAATTCTGTGGCTAGGTTCTTCTTGCAGTTTTTGATGAGTCTGGATGATCCTGTCAAGAAGAGATCATCCACATATAACACTAGGATTAGAGGCTCATTCTCTACAACCAGATAGTAGAGATTAGTGTCTGCGTCACTCTTGACGAACCCCATCTTCTGCAAGTAGCCATCAATTCGACTGTGCCATGCTCTAGGTGTCTTTTTAAGCCCATACAAGGTTTACTTTAACCTGAACATGAGTTTTCTTCTCATGTGTCTCAATACCTTCTGGCTGTTCAATGTATACTTCCTCTTCTATTACCCCATTCAAGAATGTTGTCTTGACATCCATCTAATCAATCTCTCATCCCATCTGTGCTGTAAGAGATATCACGGTTCTAATAGAAGTATACCTGGCTACTGGGCGAAGCTTTCTTCGTGGGCTATCCCTTCCTTCTGAGTATACCCCTTAGCCACAAAACTGGCTTTGTATTTCTCCACACTGCCATCTGCAACATATTTGACCTTGTAGATCCATCTCGAACCTACCATTGATTTGTCCTGAGGTCTAGGTACCACTTCCCAGACATCATTGGTCATTATGGAACTGTATTCCTCCACGATAGCATCTACCCATACTTGATGCTGACCGACCTCCTGAAAACTAGAAGGTTCCCTAACCTGAGCTACTAAGGCCTGGTATCTATTTGGCTGTCTTCGCTCCCTTTTATTACTCCTAGGTGCACCAATGAAGTCCTCTGCATCCCGTAGAATTTGTTGGAGTTCCCGACTCGTTCTTCTAGTGGTAGTAGGCAATCTATCAGCTCTTCTTCTTTTTGAGATTCCTCTTGTTTTGAAGCTTTGCCTTCAGGAGAATTTCTGGTACTAGTTTCTGCTGGTCTAAGTGGTTTGACCAATGGCTCGTCTTTTAACTGCTCCTCAGAAGGCATTTCTCGGGATTTCCTGAAAGCTCTATCCTCCATGAAATTTACATCCCGCCGAACTACTACCTTCTTACTCCTTGGAAGATAGACTATATATGCCTTAGCATTCTCACTATATCCCACAAGATATCCTTCCTCAGCAGTTTGATCTAATTTTTTTCTCTTTTCTTCTGGTATACGTCGATACACTAAACCCCCAAATATCCTAAAATGACTGACTTCAGGTGTGTTCCTTGTGAAGACCTTCTCCAGAGTGATTTTCCCCAATGCCCTATTTTTCCCACAGAAATTTAGGGATCTCTTGATCATACAACATTGCCCTAGCTACTTCCATAATAGTCTTGTTTTTCCTTTCTGCTACTCCATTCTGCTCCGGATTGCTTTCTGCTACTCCATTCTGCTCTGGATTGTAGGGAGTTGTCCACTTTTTTTGATGTCTTCCTTTGCACAAAAATCGATGAAGTCCTTGTCAACATATTCTCCACCATTGTTTGAGTGCCACACTTTTATCTTCTTTCTTGTTAGATTTTTCGCTAGAGCCTTGAACTCTTTAAATCGACCAAAAACATCATCCTTGGTTTTTAGAGAGTAGATCCAAGTCTTTCTGGAATGGTCATCGATGAAGACGACGAAGTATTCGGCACCACTAAGAGCTTTTGCGGACATCGGTCCACAGATTTCCGAGTGTATCAATCCTAGCACACTCTTAGCCCTATTGTTACTTCTGGAAAATGCTGCTTTAGCATACTTGTCCAGAGCGCACCCTCTGCATACATCATCTCATTCGGTACTTAGTTTTGGAACTCCTGATACTGTTTTCTTGAGAATTCTCAGAGCCCCATGGTGTAAGTGTCCCATCTTCTTGTGCCATAGTTCATTCAAATATTTGTCTCCATTACTGCTTATCAGTGCCATTAGTGATTCCAGCGACAACTTATACAACCTGTTATTTCTGATTCTAATCTGGGCCTTCTTTTTCCATCTCGGGTGTTTGACATATACTTTCTCCTTAATGAAGAAAACGTCATAGCCCTTGTTTTGAAGTTGAGATAAGGAGAGTAAGCACATGCAACACATTGGTTGCTCGAAGCCGCTCTCCTGCTTCGGTTTGAAAGGCCACAATACCTCTTCCTACTGAGGTACACTTTGCCTTATTTCCTATGGTGATCTAAAAATTCATTCTTTCTTCTTGATAATTTGAAAAACATTCTTGGATTCCCGTCATATGCCAGGAAGCTCCTGTCTATATACCAAACCTCAGAGGAGGCAGAGCTTGCTAAGCAAGCAACTTCTTCTTCCAATTTGGAAGCTAACATGGAATAATTGTAATTCATGTCAGCATGCTTCTGGAAATCTGCACGAGTCCCCTTGAGTGGATGCCTCTGCATCATGCTCTTGACCCATATTTGATGTCCCTCTCCTGTTGCCGGATCTTTGCTCTAATACCATGTGAACATTTCTAAATTGAAGTTCTACTGTAGCAACTGATTTATTTCACCTACTTATTATTCACAATAAGTTATTTACGAAATCCCTTTAGCAAATATTAAAATGAATTCTACTACAGTTATCACACAATTACCTAGAGAAAAATACATGCACAAGAACCAGTCACATCAACACAGTTGTTTTTGGACAATTGTCCCCAGAAAAACCCAATGTGGGAAAACTAGTGCAATAGATGAGGGCTTTATTAATCTTCAACAACAATTGCTTTTACAAGGAATGCTTTTACAGAGAAATTGAAAGAAAACACTTGAGACTTTCCCTTCGAGACTTTCTGACACTTTGGAGACCCTGCTCCCACTCTTGCGTCACCTCTGTGTGGCTTAGCGTGGCTCCAAGTGGCTCTGTGTCCCTCTGCGTCAGCCTATGTGATGGCTGTGTCTCTCCTCTAGAATGCATCTCCCTCTGCGTTGTCCCAGCGTCACCTCCTCCTCAATCACTACCTTTTGCTGATACCCTCCTCTTCCTCCACTCTGCAACTCTCCCTCTGAAATCGATCTCCTTTACTTGAGAATCGATTTTCTTAGAGATACTGAGTACCTGCCGATGTGTGTTCTCTTATACTTTTCCCGTGTACGAATCAACGACCGAAATTAAGTCCCTAATCAACAACTAATATTAACACAGACTTGATCCTCGTCTCTTAGAACCTTCTCACCCTTATCTTTAGTAATACCCATTAATATTTTTATTTTCCTATGTTTAGACTTAGGAACCCTTTAAAAATATTAATTATTTTAATAACTCCTCATCCGGGTGTAATTTCTCAAAACGATTTCTAGGTCTTAGAGATCTCATGTGCCTTAGCCTCTCCTCCAAATTTCAAGGCTAGAGCACATTCAATACTACCAAAAATCAACAAAAACAAAGGTCGGGGTAACTCATGTACTATGATTGCACCTTCCTACATTCATACACCCAAGTGTGGGCTTCCCTTATTATGGCTACCCTTGTACTATGGCTATAGGTTTTAACCCCATACAAAAATTAACTGCATACAAATTCTAAAACACAGAAAATAAATAATGCGAGAGCATAACACATAAAACACATATACACAGAGATTTTCCCCTGGATCCCAAAAACGGGACTACCAGTGTGATTTTTCATTATTTTTCTTTCAATGTTACAATACATATTTATACATGCCGAAGCATTCAATACCATGGACCGAAAAACCATCGCATCCAAAACCATGGATCGAAAACCATCGCATCCAAAACCATGTGCAAAAATTATGCACAAAACCATAGGTGGGTCCACCCAACCTAACATAGGGTCCAAAACCAAAATTTTTCAGGGCACTGCCTCGGACCCCATAAAGTGGGGTTACTGGTACACCTCAAACCTCATATGATGCCCCCCCGCTACACAATCGACGCAACGAAGAGGGGCTCTGCCCCCCACTAACCTCCCGGTTAACTATGTGGGCTAGTCGTGGAAAGAATATAACACAACCCAACATTCTCCCACTTGTTGTTTTCTTTCCAGAGGGGGCCACAAGAGAGCTTAGTCATTTTTCTAGCCCTAAAACGCCCATTGTCTCTCTACACCAAGAGAACTTCTCAGAGCTCACAAATTTTGTCAATGCATGTGCAGTATTCTTCAAAGTGTCCACCTTTACCAGCAACATCTTTTTGTCTTCTATCATATCCCTCACAAAGTGATACTGAACATCAATGTGCTTTGTCTTTGAATGATATGCAGGGTTCTTTGCCAAGAAAATTGCACTTTGGTTGTCACAGCCTATCCTTATAGCTTCCTGTGCTAACCCCATACTTGAACACAATCTCTGCAACCAAACTGCTTCCTTGCTTGCATGAGTGGCTGCCATGTATTCTGCCTCTGTAGTTGATAGTGCCACTAAAGATTGTTTCTTACTCATCTAACTAACTGCGCCTCCAAATAGGTTAAACACATACCCACTTGTAGATCTTCTCTGATCCGGATCTCCAACCCAGTCTGCATCAACAAAGCCATGAATATCCAACACTTTGTCCAATTCTCGTCTTCCTTGGTAGCACAAACCATAATTACTAGTGCCACAGAAATACCTGAAAACCCGCTTCACTGTTGTTCAATGCTCCTTTCCTGGTTTTGACATAAACCTACTCAATACTCCCACTGCATGTGCAATGTTTGATCTAGTACAGACCATTGCATACATCAAGCTACTGACTGCACTTGCATATGGAACACGGGACATGTCCTCTTCCTCTTCTTGTGTCTTGAGACACTGTTCAGCAGATAACCTCATACCTACAGGAATAGGAACTTTCACTGATTTACTATCCTGCATTTTAAACTTCTGCAATATTGTCTCGACATACTTCTTTTGGTTTAACCAGAGCTTCCTCTTTGCCCGATCTCTTTTAATTTCCATGCCCAAAATATAGTTTGCAGCACCAAGAACTTTCATGTCAAATTTGGAGGAAAATTGGGTCTTCAAATCCTGGATAACTTCTTTGTCATTTCCAACCAGCGACATATCATCCACATACAAGACCAGATAAATAACACGGTCACAAATTAATTTAAAATACACAAAGTGATCTGCATTGCTTCTAGTGAAGCCAAGTCCCCATATAAATGTATTAAATTTCTGATACCACATCCTTGGTGACTGTTTTAACCCATACAGAGACTTCTTGAACTTACATACCAGTTCTTTCTTACCCTTCACCACAAAACCTTCAGGTTGCTTCATGTAGATCTCCTCTTCCAGATCCCCATGAAGAAATGCTGTCTTCACATCCATCTGTTCTACCTCAAAATCAAAAGTAGTAGCAACATATAAAAGTAATCTTATAGAAATTACCTTGGCAATAGGGAAAAAAATATCACCAAAATCAATTCCTGGCACCTGGGAAAATCCTTTTTCTACCAACCGAGCTTTGTATTTCTCCACTTTTCCTTCTGCATTTGTCTTCTTTTTGAACACCCATTTGCTACCAATGGGTTTCCTTCCAGCCGACAACTCCACCGGATCCCAAGCCTCAATTTTGACCAAAGATGCCATTTCATCAACCATGGCCTCTTTCTAGAGTTTTCCATCCTCTGAATCCACTGCTTCCTTCACAGTTCTAGGATCATCATCAATAACAGAAAAAGCAAAATTTGAACAGAAAGTAGATGGACTATACCTTTCTGGCTGCTTTCTTTCTCGAACTGATCTTCTCACAGCCGGAGTTTGTGGCTCTTCATCTTCTGATTCCTCCTCTGTTGTAGAGTCTGATTCTTCCTCCTTTAGCTCAAACTCTACCTTTTCAGGTTCCTTTGGTTGGACTTCATGTTTAATAACATCTTTCACCTTTCTGAACACCACATCTTGGCTGTACACAACCTTCTTTGTTACTGGGTTCTAAAGATTATAACCCTTTAAACCATCCTTATATCCAGTAAAGATGCACTTTTCAGATTTACTATCCAACTTGGTTCTTTTCTCCTTTGGAACATGTACATATGCATCACATCCAAATATCCTCAGATGTGAAAGAGGGTTTCTTACCAGTCCATACTTTTTGTGGAGTCTTATCCTCCAATGTTGATGAAGTTGACCTATTGACCAGATAACATGCAGTATCCACCGCCTCTGCCCAGAATCCTGTCCTAACCCGACACCACTGAGCATGCTTCTTGCCCTTTCCGTCAACGTCTTGTTCATTCTTTCTGCAACTCCATTTTGTTGAGGTGTATATGGAGTAGTCTTCTGCCATGCTATACCACACTTCTTACAGAATTTTTCAAATTCCTTGCTGCAAAACTCTCCACCATTATCTGTCCTCAACACCTTTAGCTTCTTCTCTGTCCAATTTTCCACGAGAGATTTAAATTCTTTAAACCTGTCAAAGACTTCAGATTTCTTCTTAAGGAAATATATCCATGTATTCCTTGAGAAGTCATCTATAAATGATACATAGTACACAGACTTACCCAGTGATGGAACTTTCACAGGTCCAAACACATCACTGTGCACAAGCTCTAATATTTGTTTCGTCTCTTACCACCAGAGGGGAAACTCACCCGATTCTGCTTCCCATATACACAATTTTCGCAGAAATCAAAATCTAGGGAGCTATTACTCATACCTTTTACCATACCTTTACCATGAAGTATTTGAAGGCCCTTCTCTCTAATATGTTCAAGCCTTTGATGCCACAACATGGTCTTCTCTCCAGAGACCACTAGATTTTCTGCTCCACTTTCAAGAACCACAGAACTGTTGCATCCATTAATAACAGTGATACCCTGCAGCTTGTACAGAGTTCAATCCGAATCCTCCCGCATCAAATACCAGTGCTCCCCGAACCATTTTGTAGGTATCCTTCTCATGACACTGTGTTTATACGCATCAATCCACTTGCTTACAGAAATTAATTTCTGTTCCAATGCAAGATATGCAGATACACCCGGAAGTGTTCTAACCCTTCCACCTTGCAACTCAACTTTACTTTTTTCCGCGACCCGGCCAACGATTTCTAGCCTTCCTAAATCATCCCTAGAAGACATCACCACCATCGTATTTCTCATACTCGCAGAACCACTTTCTATGGGGAGTGAAGTGAAAGGATGCACCTGAGTCAATCAACTATGCCTCATGATCTACATGTGTACTTGAAGAGGCCAAGTACACATCCCCACCTTCATCTAAGGTGGTTTTCGCTTTTCTAGAAGGAGCATCATCAGATTCCTTTCCTTTATCAGGAGCTTTAGATTTACAGTCCCTTTTGTAGTGCCCTTTCTTTCCGCATTTTCAGCACACCACCTTTATAGGTTTTCCTGGAGATTTAGATCTCCCTCTACATTTAGATCTCCTACTCGATGACTTATTTTTGTTTCTGTTCTGGGACTGTCCTCGTACAGACACGGCATTACCATTCTGGCTCTCCGTATTTTTCCGTCTCGTCTCCTCCGTCAGCAAGGATGAGACTATTTCAATAAACTTCAAGGCAGTTGTATTACTACCTATTGCAATAACCAAACTATCCCACGAATCTGGTAGAGAACACAACAAGCTAATGCATTTATCTTCATCTGAAATTTTAATATCAATAGTTAATAACTGACTTACCACAGTATTAAATGCGTTCATATGTTCTATCATTGAGTCTCCATCTTTCATCCTCAGGTTATATAGCTTTTTCGGCAGGAACAATTTATTCACCAGAGATTTAGATTGGTACAAAGTCCTTAACTTGTCCCACAAAGCCTTCGTCGTAGCTTCCCCTGATACATTTAACAACATTGAATCTGAGATACACAATCGTATTGTGCTCTTTGCTTTCCGATCCAACTTCTTCCATTCTTCATCAGACGCTCCCGTTGGTTTAGTACTCAGATCTATCGCGACCCACTGATCTTTATCCACCAACAGATCCTCCATCTTGAGTTTCCATAACTCAAAACTTTGACCATTAAATTTCTCGATCTCTATCTTTCCACTGCTCACCATGTTCTTTCACCGCCAGAATCAATCTCGCAAATCTCCCACTGAACAGGATCTACCACAGGCCCAAGCGAAAACCCCTCAGCAACAAAGGCGTCCCCTTGAAGCCAAATCTGTTGTGATACCAAATGTAGGTTTTAACCTCGTACAAAAATTACCTGCATACAAATTCTAAAACATTGAAAATAAATAATGCGAGAGCATAACACATAAAACACATATACACAAAGATTTTCCCCTGGATCCCAAAAACAGGACTACCAATTTGATTTTTCATTATTTTCCTTTCAATGTTACAATACATATTTATACATGCCGAAGCATCCAATACCATGGACCGAAAAACCATCACATCCAAAACCATGCACCTCAAACCTCCTATGACCCCCCCGCTACATAATTGGCGCAATGAAGGGGGGCTCCGCCCGCTCTCTAACCCCCCGGTTAACTACGTGGGCTAGTCGTGGAAAGAATATAACACAACCCAACAATGGCATGTGGTTTGGAGCCTTCCTTTGATGCCCCATTTCGTTCCACCATTATATCACATGCTACCTACCAATTGATGGATGTACCATTGACATGTCACCCCTTTTAGAGGTAGAAACCACTTAATAGGGTCCTTGGTTAATCTCATTATTGAGGTTGGGAACACCTATGTATGCTAGAGCCCACTATGGAAGGGCATGCCACCATGAAGTGTTCATTTGATTCCATGATTTGTAAGCTCCTTTACTCAATTACTCTAATGATTTGTTTCATTGGAAGGCAAGGGGACGCATTGGATCTGTATATGCAAGTGGATCTCCATTTGGGGTTTGGTCTCTCTATAAGGGGTCCAAGCCCTCCAGAGGGTCATATTGGCACTTGTAGGGTGAGCGTAGAGATCTGTGGGCCTCCACCATAACAGAGAGTAGATTGCCACTTCATGGATCCATCAACACCATTCATTGATTACTCGTGTTCTGTCTTTTTGGATGAGTATGATGCACTTGGACCACCATGCCCAACCGACTTCACACTTGCACCACACACTTGGTAGATGTTCCAGGGCCCAAATGAGGATGTGTCTCACTGTGGGAAATAGAGGGAGGGCTTATGTCATCATTCTAGCCCTTATAAATGGTATACATGCATTATCGATCCACTTGGAGACCCATGCGTATGTCATTGTGCCCCCACACTCATTTCGGGGTGCCACATTGGACTTGCTTGAGTATGAAAGAGCCACTCCCTTGATCTCTATGTTTGGAGCTTATATTCTCACATTAGCACACTTTGGACTCCACTAGGCCTCCTCAATCACCCAACGACTCATTCTATCTACTATTTTGCTCTCTTGAGAGGCTTCATCTTTGTATTATTGAGCTATCTTGGCAGGCTTGTCACAAAGCCATGTTGCTATTGTACATTATTTTATTATTTGGGGCTTGATTAGGCCATTTAGGCCATTTGAACTCCATTATGGATTGTATAAATAGATGAGAGGCTCATTCATTCCTCTCATAATCACTTGGATTGGATTAGTATCTCTTGAGATTCTCGCACTTGCTTTCTTGGATGGCATTTTTGGAGTTTTTTGATGCACTATGATGTTTGGATTTTCGCTATTGTCTTTGGAGCTTCTTGCTATGCAAAGTTGGTGAGTGGATATACTCTTTCTCTCTCTCATATAAGTGAAATTTAATGCTATTCTTGTTGTCTTACTTGTCTAATGCATGGTATTGTTATCATTGTTCTTGTATGGGCCAAAATAATGCGGAATTCTTCTTTAATCCTTGAATAGATGATATATTGTATGTGTTGCTCTTTGAGGGAAAGGGTGAATATTCCTAGAGGCCAGGGTAACTCATGTAGCATGATTGTTCCCTCCTACATTCATACACCCAAGTGTGGGCTTCCCTTACTACGGCCACCCTTGTACTATGGCATGCGGTTTGGAGCCTTCCCTTGATGCCCCATTCTGTTCCACCATTATATCACATGCTACCTATTAATTGATGGATGTACCATGGACATGTAGCCCCCTTTAGAGGTAGAAACCACTTAATAGGGTCCTTGGTTAATCTCCTTATTGAGGTTGGAGACACCTGTACATGCTAGAGCCCACTATGGAAGGGCATGCTACCATGAATTGTCCATTTGACTCCATGATTTGTAAGCTCTTTTACTTGATTACTCTATTGATTTGTTTTACTGGAAGGCAAGGGGACGCATTGGATCGATATATGCAGGTGGGTCTCCATTTGGGGTTTGGTCTCCCTATACGGGGTCCAAACCCTCTAGAGGGTCATATTGACACTTGTAGGGTGAGTGTAGAGATCCGTGGGCCTCCACCATAACAGAGAGCAGATTGCCACTTCATGGATCCATCAATAGCATTCATTGATTGCTCGTGTTCCGCCTTTTTGGATGAGCATGATGCACCTAGACCATCATGCCCAACCGACTTCACACTTGCACCACACACTTGGCAGATGTTCCAGGGCCCAAATGAGGATGTGTCTCAATGTGGGAAATAGAGGAAGGGCGTATGTCATCATTCTAGCCCTTACTGATGGTATACATTCATTATTGATCCACTTGGAGACCCACGCGGATGTCATTGTGCCCCCACACCCATTTGGGGGTGCCACATTGGATTTGCTTGAGTATGAAGGAGCCACCCCCTTGATCTCTATGTTTGGAGCCTATTTTCACACATTAGCACACTTTGGACTCCACTAGGCCTCCTCAATGGCCCAACAACTCATTGTATCTACTATTTTGTCCTCTTGAGAGGCTTCATCTTTGTATTATTGAGCTATCTTGGTAGGCTTGTCACCAACTCATATTGCTATTGTACATTATTTTATTATTTGGGGCTTGATTAGGCCATATAGGCTATTTGAACTCCATTATGGATTGTATAAATAGATGAGAGGCTCATTCATTCCTCTCATCATTCCTTGGATTGGATTAGTATCTCTTGAGATTTTCGCACTTGCTTTCTTGGATGGAATTTTTGGAGTTTCTTGATGCACTATGATGTTTGGATTTTCACTATTGCCTTTGGAGCTTCTTGCTATGCAAAGTTGGTGAATGGATATACACTTTCTGTCTCTCATATAAGTGAAATTTAATGCTATTCTTGTTGTCTTACTTGTCTAATGCATGGTATAGTTATCATTGTTCTTGTATGGGCCAAAATAATGTGAAATTCTTCTTTAATCCTTGAATAAATGATATATTGTGTTGCTCTTTGAGGGAAAGGGTGAATATTCCTAGAGGCACCTAATAAGTTAACAAGCCTTGAAACTTCATCTCCTTTGCAATTCGAAGTATAAAACCCTAATGACCTAGTTGCTGCACCTTAAAGGGCTAGCAAATATCATTTAGGGCTCCTTAGCTTAAGAAAATCCTTGATCTAGTTGTATCTTGAATCCATTAAGCCCAAGTAACAAGGCACTGCTCCTAGCATCCCTTTGGTGGTCAAAATAACCTCTCTTTTCTTCATCTCTTACAATTCTAGGCCTAACCCTAGAAGATCTCCTAGGGCATCAAGCAAAATCTTTTGTGACCATCAAAAGCCCTTGAAAATCGGTCTGGAACTGCGTTGAGGTCTTCTCAAGGGGTCCTCCAATTGTGAGCTCTATCCGATGGTGGAATCCCAAGATATAGCAAGCCCTAGCTCAAAGATCGTTCTTCTCCCTAGCTTTCCTTGGGATAGTGTCCTCACTTGGATATTGCACTTGAATTTCAAGAGAAAATCATTCCTTTGACCCTATTCTCCTCCCTAACCTGGTCAAGCCCCTCTATTGTTGATCAACTCCACAGTGCACACCATTGACCTAGTTTGGGCCCACTGGGTTTCTTTGTGGTCCCACCAGCTTATGACTCAAATTCTACAAGGATTACATAGAAACCATTTCTTTAGCATACTTATGCCTAAGATACGCTTTGTCAAGTATTAATCACCAAACCTAGGTCTAAGTGTCCTCATAGCCCTTCTAAGAGAGCCATCTATCTTGCTTTCATAGCAAGCAAGCCCATTGTCTGAGCCTCTCTCATGAATAGGCTTTAGGAATCTCTCCTCATCCCATCATTGATCTACCTACCTTTGTGATTTCTCTTATACCGGGTCTCCTCCCATTAATGAAAGTCTGTAAAGAGCAAGGAGCTTTCACTGAGGTGACAGTGGGCTATTGCTCATTGTTGCCACTTGGCCTAGTAGTTGCTCTATAGGATCCCCTCCTAGTTTTAGCGTTAACAGTTCCAACTGTCCAAACATTGGTACTTGCAGATTTGGGTTTCAACTTTAAAATTATGTTGTCTTCATGATTGAGTAGTTTCTAGTGCTGGTTATGCACACCGATTTGACATAACATTGAGCAGAATTCGTGATTTAACACACATCTAGAAGGTAAAGCTGCAGATTTACTGGTGTAATAAATAATTTTTAGATCTGTAATTCGGTTGTGAAGTGTGCCCTAAGGGATGAAATTTTGTTGCATAGAAGTAGACTTACTGGCATTTATTTTATTGGGTTGGGTTGTGAATAAGGTTGATGAGAACTGAAGTATTTACTGCTATAAATTAATATTTCAGATTCAGCCCTAAGGCTGAATGTTCACAGAAAATAGATCTGGGAAACCTCAAGGTTGAGATGAACTTTCTGAACATGTAGTAAAAGTTAGATTCTTGAAATTTTTACAAGATGGACATGATTTGTAAGGAGTATTTTTCCCTTGATGTTGGGATTCTTTCACAAAGCATTGATATGAAGATTAACGTGTCTGATACCTGTGATCTCTCCTTTTCCTCCATTCACCCAATAAACTAAGGCATTGGTCACTTTTCGCTTGAATCGTAATTTTAATTCCAAGTTTCTATAGGGACACCCCCTGAGACACGAAAAGATCACGTCCGAAGTTGGAAGAAACCATCTAAAGTCACAGTGTGGGGTGGTTTCTTCTTGTTACACATAAAATTCCCTTATTGTTCTTGTGGTTGGTCACAAGGACAATTTTGAGTGCTAATAACTCTGAGAAAAAGGCTTAAAGGTAAATCTGAAATAGTAGGAAAACAAGTATGCACGGTGTAGATAAACAAATGTGAAGCCTAAAGGGCAATGTAACGCCCCACCTTGGGGTTATATAAATATGTCACCTATGATGATTTGTTGTGTGTTGTAAATGGATGACTGCAACATTCATAATGACGTTTGTTCATTAATTTATCTATCTACGATTATGTGTTTGAATGTATATATAACCTAAATTCCTGCAGTAAGATGTCCATTGATCTAGATTTCAGGAAAATCAAGTAATTTTTATAATGATTGTGGGGCTCTGAATATATATTTGTTTTATACAAATCAGCGGATGAAATTGCTTATTTATACATCTATTCTCACATTTTTGAATGTTATAGATTTTGAAACCATTATTTAAAGTTTAGAATGATTTTGTGGGCTTGCAAAACTAAATAGATATTATGATTTCGGTTCTTTGCTCATTAATAATTAGATTTGGTAGATCTAGTATTGAATTTCATTTGTGCCTGTCCGAAATCTATAAATTTATGAGTGTTCTCATTCTAAGTTTAAATTATCAATGATGCAGCACATGTTGTGTCAAGTAGACACCCTTGAAGCCAACCTAAAGGAACGATGGGCAATGAAAAGGCCCAGTGGAGATCTTTGTTTTAATTCAGACAATCTTTCAAGTAAGTCCTTTTTACTGTTGCACATTTTTCAGAATTGACAGTAATGCATGCCTAAGGTAATTCAACCTTATTGAAGAAGGTTGATTATGAATGCATTGCCTTTGCTTACTTGTGTTGTCAAATTGTAAATACCAGAGTTTCTAAATATTCAAGACGAAGAAATGAAATCTCTCTCTCTCTCTCTCTCTCTATATATATATATATATATATACATATATACATACATACATATATATGTGTGTGTGTGTGTGTGTGTGTGTGTGTGTGTGTTTTGAAGAAGACATCTTATATTTACAAAAAAACATTTACAAATAGCAAAGCACAAAGTGAAAGGTTATATACAATGGACATCATAACCTCTTCCATAGTGCTACTAATATTGCTATGAAAGCATAATAAGATATTGGATCTAAAGATTGGGCATCTTTGATCAAAAGAGTGCCCTTGGCTAGAAGATGATGGCATACCTCATCCCACGACAAAATATTATTATTTATACTAATGGTTATTGTGATTAATGTTAGTTGTTACTTAGAGATATACTTCTCAGGGTTATGCATATTCTGTAAGGCATATAATTTCACCAACAATATACCAATCAAATTTAAACTAAATTTACCAAATTTAGTTGCAGATACATACCTGTACATCCCGTTTGAAGCCGATTTCGCGGTGTCATTGCCCTGCTCCTGCTACCAAACCAACAGTTTCCTCTCAGCTTATCTAGGATCAACCTATCTAGTTGCCAGCTCCAAAAGCCTTCAAAATTGAGGTCTTCTGACCCCCGTGCCCAAAACCCCAAGAACAATGCTCAAATCTTGATTTCTCAATCAATTCCACCCTCAGAATTCCCTTTAACTATGGCTCTTTGTTTTCGCTAGAAAATTTCCTTCCCTTATGTTCTCACCAAAAAATTTCTTGCTCCCTTATTCAAGATTTTCCTCGATTTTCTGCCCCCCCTTTCATTGTTTTGAATGGCCTTTAAAGTGTTCTCCTCGACGGTCACTGATTCCCCTGCCTCTGATATTAGTGGACCTGGCTTTAGCAATGACAACCAGGTACATAGAGGTATTTACACGTATTCAAGAGGTTTTTTTACGCACACTAGCTTGAACTATTATAATTCTATTGTTCATTAATAACTTGGTGATTGTTTACATCAACGTTCTTTTACCCTTTTTGTTTGTATAGTATATAAATGTTGGAAATACTGAGAGGGGGGTGAATCAATATTCCTTAGCAATTATCACTTTTTAAATCTTTCAGAGCATTAGTTAATCTTCAATTATTATTAATGTTTATGCAGTAAAAATAGTAAACAATAGAACACAGTAGGCACAAGAATTTTAGGTGGAAAACCCCCTTAGGGTCAAAAACCACCGAATGCTTTTCTAATAAATTCTTTAATCTCCAGCCCCAACTGAAATGAAAGTTATAACTTCCTAAAATTCTAAAAAATCATTCTTCTCTAGCTCCCACTGGAAGGACGCCCCAACGCCCTGGTTTCTTCAGTAGTCAACTGAATGGATGCCCCAACATCTTAGACCAACCTACCACCCTGAAGTGTTCACAGGCTCCAACCTGTACGCGACTTCATGCACCTGCCTAACAGCTTCGTGCCGCCCTATAAAGGTAAAAGTAAATACAAAAATGTGGTCAACTATACTAGGGGCAATGATCCACGTTACAATGATATTACAATGATTTTCTTTCACTATCTGACACACTAGGAACTAAACCTTTGTCCTGACAAACTAAGAACCCTTGTCCCAACAAAAAACCAAAGCCCTTTTCCCAAAACAAATTTGTCTTCTTCAACTCTAGGCAATGACACAAATTCCCTATAGATGTGGGCTCCCTTACAGGGGACACTGACACATTTACAATGACGCATAATGTTTGACAAATACAACGACTCTTGGACAAACTACTTACAATACTTACAATGTTTATACAATGACTTGTTTAATGACCTGTCTCTTTTGCCTCCTTGTTGATTTTAAACTTGGTGATGAAACCGATGTATCTGATGTACTGCAACACTGAGAGATGCCAATCTTTTGCACTGTTTCGCAACGATATGTCCTTTAATAATATGTTTATACTGTCCTTGATGATGAAGATGTCCTGAATTGAACACAATCCTGTAGGTCTCACGTTTTGATGTCTTGCTGCCTTACTTGATGTCCTTGGTAAATGTTATCTTCATAATCTGTTCTATTGCAATAGTTGAGGGTGCTTGAATTATGTTAAACTTGCGATGAAACAAGCCCAAATGAAGACCCAATCCCAAAAATAACAAAAATACTTATGTTGTCAGGAAACATGGGTTCGAGTTTGGGGACAACATTTTTTGAAACAGGGTATGTGGGTTCGTCTGGTAATACAATAATATTAAATTTTAATAATTAAATTTTATAAATTATAATTTATAGATTATAATAATAATATATAAGAAATTTGAATTGTATATTTTTCAACTTTAAACAAGAAAACTTTAATCATTTAAACATGCACTTCATTGAACATTCAACATTCACATTCAAATTTCAAAATTTATCACCAAAAAACTCTTCAGTGTTTCCATATTAATAAGAATCATGAATCATGATATATGTCCATTGTCATATTACATTCAAAATTTGCCTTGAGGCATTTCCAAACATGAACTAGGAAATTTTAAACTACTAAAATAAAAATAGCTAAAGCCTAATGAACAATGGCTTCCTCAAGCCATGTAATCAACATCCATGTCACCAACATCACTTAGATCTTCAACGAGCATGCTCTCCAGGTAGGAATCACTCTCATCTTGAGGTTCTTGCTCATCCATAGCAATTGGAGGTAGCTCAATAAGGCCATCTGGTTGTATTTCCTCTTGCACACACATAGCATCATCTATGTGTTGGTCTCATCTCTTGAAAGGACCCTCTTTGTACCCTGGTTCTTTTTGAGATATGAGACGAAGTGTGCTATGAATGTACACTAAGTTCTCTGCCGCCTTTGAGGTCAACCTATTTCTCTTTACTAAATGAATAAAGGCATAAGTACTCCAATTCCTCTCACAAGATGAAGAACTAGCTACTTGAAATATTAGGGGAAGTCCATTAAATTAATTAAAAATTTAAAAATAGAAAGTAGAACTAAAATGAGAATTTAAAATTTAAAAATTAAAATTAATTTCCTATATTTAATTGAGAATTTTTCAAATTTTGAATAAGATGAGGAATTCCAAACAAGCTACCTATCCAAGTAACCATATGGCAAATTGCTGCAACTCAAGAGTATCAATACCATGAAGCCACCACCAATCAATTGGATCCTTCTTCTTGGGTGTATTTGCCAAAAATGCATGTGAACCAAAGACACCTCGACCACGTGAAATGGGTAAATAGATGCATGTGAACTAAAGACACCTTGGCCACGTGAAATGGGTAAATCGAAATAGCTCAACCAAAAACAAAAATGAAATTTGATGGCTGTGGGTTAGTAAAAAGTTTAGGTTTTAAATTTTAAGTTTTTGACATTTGTTAATAATAAATATCATATTATTAATTATTAATTTTTATTTTTTAAATTTCAATAAAAAAATTTACTTGAAAATTAAATTTTTAATATAAATTTTTTCTGAAGAACTCGAAGAACCCAAACCGAAGAACCCAAAGAACCCAAAGAACCCAAATCGAAGAATCCAAAGAACCCGTTAAAGGAAAAGAACCCAAATTCTTTTTGGAGAACCCGATTCTTCATAGAAGAACTAGGTTCTTATGGGTTCTTCTGAGAAGAACCCGTACCCGTATCTGGTACTTAGGGACGGGAACCCGGGACGGGTTCGAAAACCCCACCCCTGGGTTCGGGAAACCCGTGCAACATTAAAAAATACCCTTCAATGATACTTACCTCTGCCTGCAAAGAGAATTAGTACAATAGTAATAGACATACTAAAAATTTATGTTAGCAGAAATAGATATGAAACAAAAGAAATATAACAATACACACCTGTCTCTTTTCTTGATGGCACTGAAATCTTAATGATGCTCAAACTTTTCTCTTCTTGGGTGATCCTAAAACTTTTCCTAGACACTAGACAGACCTACACTTGACCCCTTTGATGACACTATACTTGACATGAGCTAGATATTATACAGTCCTAAATCTGGCTCTTAAAAGCCTACAAGTTGTGCCCTAAAAACTACTGGAAGCCTTACTAATTACCTTGATGATATGCCTTATCCACAAATGAAACGAGCCCTAACTAGTTTTGAACACAAGGTATAAATACAGATCTGAAACTTAAATGAAATAAGCCTAAGATATTGCAATGTTACCTTAATGTTGTGGTCAATTTGAGACTTGAAAGATGCTAGAGGATTGAACCACTGAAGCTGGACTTGCTTTTACAAACAGGCCTAAACACTAGACCTAACTAGACATGGTACTAGCCTAAACTAGACTTAAAAAAAAACTTAAACTAACCTAAGTATGGCCCTAAACCAAGAAGAGATCAATCCTTTTTGTTCTTTTATACCTCACGTCCGAGACATAAAAGGGTGACTTTACATGCTCTATTTAAATACAAAGTATGAAGGACCTAGACCGTGACTTAAAAGGGAATATAAAAAAAGAAAATTACAGACTTACTCTTGCTTATCCTTCTTGTTGTTCTTCGTTCTTCTTATGTAAGACAACCTCCATCACAGACCCGAAGTAGAATACTTGCTACAGGTCTACAGGTCCAAGTCGAGCTCTACAAGGGGTGTGTACTTCCTCATGGAGTGCCCCCCACCTTCCACTAGCTTCACAATTTCACCTTTCCTCTAAAGTGGCTCCCTCTCTTTACCCAAAAGTTAAATCTTCCTTCGATTTATTCATTCTCCTAAGTTGTGGGCCAAAACTATCCACTGAATCAAAATTTAAAAAATGGAAATTATTCTTACAAAAATTAATTAATTTGGGATATTACAATCCTCCCCACCGAAATTTCTTGTACTCAAGCCAAGCCTGAACAAACACCCTCTCGATCAGCTGACCCAAACAGTCATTACAAACAATACCGGGGTCCCAAATGTGCCACCGAGTCATCCCTGATCTCTACACTGTCCCGCCATGGGAAATCCCCCCGATACTAGGATCCCAAGCCATCCTGATCAGCATGAGGCATCCCTTGCTCCACTCACTGCCTAGCCTGGCATGGGCACCAAATGGCCTCTACATACCACCAGTAAGTAGAGCATCACGGTAGAATAAAATCTTGATCATCTTCTCGTGAAACTGGACTAGTAAATGGTCCCTCTCGTGCACTTCAGGAGTAGACTCTTCATGATACAATCCAATCCCTGTGGGATTGAATCCTTGTCCACTTGAGCTTCCTCTAATCTCCTCCTGCTAATTACCCTGCGACACTAGTGAAGTCCCACACACCATCAACAAATCAATAAAACCTGATGGAAGATTTGGATGACCTTCTATAGAAACCAGCTCACCTCTACGGGTAGTTGAACTACTAAGTCGTGCTATGCCAGAATACCCTACCCATTGTAGAATGAACCTATCCTGTTGACATCATGACACCTTGGTCATGCTCGATTTCTCAACATACTCGTACTAGATCCTCCCCTTTGGTAACGCTCGACGACTATGTCTATCATGATCAGTGCTATGTCCAACCTGTAAGGGAAACTCAACAATGCTCGAGTCCACCACTCCATGACTAGCCTCGATCCTGAGCAACAACTTGTCTCACCATATGATTGAAGGTCTTAGGGATTCCCCATGTGTCAGCTTGGGAAATAATTGGATCACTCTCCATTGTAACTCTGCCCATCGAGAAGTGGAGTGATCGACTCACCACTAGGATCCTTGGATGCCCCACCCACACTAGGAGCTCACAACTCTTGCACCTCATGGGTTGCTGTTGCGTAGCACTGCTACCTGCTAGAGCCCCTCCGACCCTCATCTTTGACCCCTGTATGTATCCCATAGGGGGTCCCCAAGTATCAAGAATTTGTCCCACACATGTCAATTTTCCCTGCTCCTGCCAGACCACACACTGAGATTCGCTATCCCATCTCCTAATGATACACCGGATATTGCTCAGACTCTGGACACCCTCCTGTAGATGAAGTCTACCATCCATTGCCTCTCATGCTCATGTAATGCCTCAAACTCTCTCGTTGAAAGTGCATCATGCATCTCCCTTGACATCACCTCCCCAAGTGTGAGCAATGTTATCAGAATCAGATTGGTAATCAAGCCAGTAAACCCCCCAAACCAGGAACCGGTTAAAAAGCTGTACCAAAAAGCTGGTGAATAAAAAACACAAAATATTCAAATTTTAAAGAAAACCACATATATTCATGTGCATCCATTTTAATCCAAACCATTTATACACAAATAAGCAAAAGTTCTCATTTATAAAGCATGTGAGGGTGCAAATAACCAAAATAACGCCGAATGCAATCCATCTTTGAACCAAAAATACATCAAAACACAAGACCTAGATAGCCTCTAGCATCCAAAAATAATCATGCTATAACAAATACCTACATATCATCAAAATCTTTACCTATATTGGGATCTTCCTCATCAGTATCACCCTCTAAGATTTAAAATAAGATAAGAAATGTTTAGCATGTCAATTCAGGATTTTGTTTGAGTGATGGGTACATTTTTTGTACGATCATGATAGAGGAGTTCAAAAACCAATGCCACTAACATCATGATACATGTAGGGATTGGTGCTCTTGATTAAATTCTAGTTTGATACCCTCATACATGATAAAATCCAATGGAAATGTTGCGACCTCCCCAATCCTGAAATCCTGAAAAATTGTTCGGTCTGTTGGATTTTGAGTGAGATCTAAAATTCTACTTTCTCCATATGAAATCCAATGAGGTCAAAACCACTCTCAAACATCCCGAGTCACTTCATGGTATTGTTAAAAATTTAAGTAAAAGGATGGAAATGAAATATAAAGGAGAATGTCACTTTTACTTTAAGAATTTAACATTACCATGAATTGCATATTGTGAGCTAGTGCCCAGCTAAGACAAAATTTAAAAGAAAAAAGCAAAATAGGCCCGACTTGCTAAGTTCTACATGACTTTATCATATCAAACTGGCCAAAAATGGTTTAAGTCATCGGTTTGAACATGTTTTTACCTCAAAGCGGTCGGACCAGTCTGAACCGGTCAGTTTGGACCAGTCTTGATAACATTGAGTATGAGGCCAGGGATGGAACATATGCTACCTTGACAAAAAACCACGCCATCCCTAAGCCTGTATCTGTCAACTCCTGTACCCACCATGTGTTTCAACTAGAGAGTCTCCTCCCTGCGCGTGACACGCCGTGTCTCAGCCAACTGCCTAGGGTAAGCCTCCCATGTCCTGCTGCTTGAATGAAGAGCATCAAGGGGCAACAACCAAACACTCTGTGAATGTAAGCAACACTGGAGCGTGATGGTTTGGTAGGTCCCCAAGGGTATGATCAAGAGTTCGTCGAGATGCTCAAGAGTAATCCTACGAACATCCCACTCTTTGCCTTGGATATACTGATAACCCAATCAAAGATCTGTCCTCGCTAAACATGGTGTCCCTAGATGCTCAACAATGTCCCCATCAATCCTAGGTGATTTGCGCCCAATGGTACACCTAATGACCCTATCCATAAGTCTCCTTGGAGGCAACACTCCAAGAGCTCGTTGTGCCACATCATATGCCACCACATACCACCAAGCATCCTCGTACTCCTCGGCATGCCACTGTACGCTATGACGTATTCCTGTACACCACTGGATTACCTATTAGTTTATGTAGCATCAGATGTGTTCTAGCCACAAAATTTGGTGGAGAGGCTAGAATACACGAGATCTCCAAAACCCATAAATCCTTTTTGGAAATTTTGCATAGAAGTGTCTCAATTAGATTATTAACAATTTCTTAAATATTTCTCAAGTCTAAATTTAGGGAATATGGTTAATTAATCAGTATTAATTGAGAAAATGTGAGAATAGTCTAGAAACTCACATGGATTGATCCAGAGATGATCCTAACCATCAATTATGTTTTAATCTTGGTTGTTGGTGCTCCAACAATGGATTAGAAGAAGAGGTCGATGTGGTGATGGAGAAGACACTTGAGTAGTTCGATTTCTTGGCAGATCAATTTCTAGAGTAGCAACAGTCAGTTGTCGGAGAGAGCCAAAGGTCGAAGCAGTGAGTGAGACGCAAGGAGAAAGTTTTGTAGATTTGGAGAGGCAACAACAAGAGTAGCACACAGGAAATTCTTCAACATTAACATGGACAAAATTAACATTTAGTAAGCTTCAAATTTGTCTTCTAGGTTAGAGGACAAATTCACTTGCTTATAAAGATCAACTTCACAAGGTGTGGTACATAGACAATGGAGCATCAACTCATATGACAAGGGTTAGATAAGATAAGATAAGATAATTTTATTAATGTCCAACGAATGCCCACAAAGTAGGTCAAAGGGACTGTCGGTTACAAAAGGGGTCGTGCCCAGTAGGAGAACCAAATGGTCTCCTCAAAAAGACAAATACTGAAACAAAAATAGGAAATAAAAACGAGGCGGGTTAGGGAGAGCGTATGGAGCTCCGATCCCGGTCTCGCCGACTGATCTCTAGACTACTTCGCAGGATCACTGGTGAAGAAGACCCTGGGGACACAAATATTTCTCTAGCTACAGGGAGGAGCAAATGGATTTCCAGATTGTTGATTTGGGGTAGCATCACATGGGCTCTAGCCACGAAAATTGGTGGAGAGGCTAAGGCACATGAGATCTCCAATACCAAGAAAGGGTTTGGGCAGATTCTAAACAGTTTGGGAGATATTAAAATAATTAATATTTTTAATGGAGTCCCTAAGTCTAAACTTAGGGAAAATAAAATATTAATGTGTATTAATATAAAACTGTGTTAGAATGGTCGAAGAGTCATGGATCAAGCCAGATTTGATCTTAGCCATTGATTAGGGACTTAATCTCGGCCGTTGATTTGTCAACAAAAAAAGTATAAGAGGAGGCTTGAGGGTCACTTGGAGAACACACTCAGGGAGACCAGTCAGTTCAATTTCTGGAGAGAGGTTAGTTGAGAAATTGAACAAGTGGTCTGGTGAGCAGCCAGGAGGTAGCAAGTATGGAGCAGAGAGGTGGGATCAACCACTAGAGATCAACGCTGGGGCAAGAGAGGCAGACGCAGGGCCTTTCAAGCAGATGTAGAGGCAACAAAAGACTGTGCAGTCACTTGTTGGGCTTGCATGAGTGATGCAGAGAGGCCCAGGGCTGACACAGTCAAGCAGGGGCTGATGCAGAGGGTTTGAGAGCCATGCGGAGGTCAACCGAGCTGACGCTGAGATTGGGAAAAGTGCTGGAGAATTATTTCTCTCTGTGGGTAAGCCAGTTTGACACCCTATTGTACAGAAGAATTGCAGAATAATAAAATCCTCCCTTGCTGCACCGGTTTTCCCACATTGGGTTTTTTCAGCGACTGTTGTCCAAAATATCTGTGTCAATGTGTTAATGCTGGTGCATATGTTTGTTTCTGTATTACGGTGTGATATCTGCAACAATATTTATTTTAATGTTTATTGAAGTAATTTCATAAATAACTTATTGTGGAATAAGTAGGAAAAATAAATCAGTTGCTGTAGTGATAGAGTTTTCACATGGTATCAGAGTAAGTAACCAGAGACAGAAAGGGAAAATCAGTTATGGGTCAAGACCATGATGCAGAGGCATCCACATCAGGGGACTCACACAGATTTTTAGAAGATTGCACAAGAGAGAGATTTCGATTTCTCTATGTTGGCTTCCAGGCTAGAAGAAGAAGTGGCATGTATGACTAGTGCTGCATCATCAGAGGTATGGTATATAAACAGTGGAGCTTTGTGGCATATGACGGGAATCAGGGAGTGTTTCTCAAAATATCAAGAAGAGAAGATGAACTTTCAGATCACCATGGGGAACAAGGCAAAGTGTACTCCAGTAGGGAAGGGTACCATAGTTTTTTAAACAGAATCGGGAGAACGGTTCCATGCTACAAATGTACTGCATGTACCGGGATTGGGGATGAACTTACTTTCCGTGTTGCAACTACAAGGCAAGGGCTATGACGTCGAATTCATCAAGGAGAAGGTATATGTCAAACACCTGAGCTGGAAAAAGAAAGTGCAAATCAGGATCAAAAGTAATTAGTTGTATAGATTGCAACTAGAATCACTAATGGCACTAATAGGTAGTCATGGAGACAAGGACTTGAACGAACTATGGCACAAAAGAATGGGTCACTTGCACCATGGAGCCCTGAGAATTCTCAGGAGCATTGTAACAAGAGTTTCAAATTTGAGTATGGAATGAGATGATGTATGTAGGGGATGTGTTCTAGGCAAGTATGTTAAGGCATTATTTCCTAGGAGCAAACACAGGGCTAAGAGTGTACTAGGATTGATACACTCTGATATCTGTGGATCTATGTCCGTCAAAGCTCTCAATGGTGTCAAGTATTTCCTTACCTTCATTGATGACCACTCAAGGAAAACTTGGATTTATTTTCTGAAAACCAAGGATGAGGTTTTCTATCGATTCAAGGAATTCAAGGTTCTAATGGAGAATCTGACTAGGAAGAAAAAAAAAGTTTTTTGCTCAAATAATGGTGGAGAATATGTCGATAAGGAATTCATTGATTTTTTCACTAAGGAGGGCATTAGAAGAGAGTGGACAACTCCATATAATCCAGAGCAGAATGGGGTAGCAGAAAGAAAGAACAAGACTATTGTAGAAGCAGCTAGGGCCATGAAGTATGATCAGGATATGCCAAAATTCCTGTAGGCAAAAGCATGCAACACAACAGTCTATGTTCAGAACAGGACTCCTCATCGGGCAATGGGCAAGATTACTCCAGAGAAAGTCTTCACAGGGAAGACACATGAAGTTAGTCATTTCAGGATATTTGGGAGTCTAGCATATTGTCGCATACTCGAAGAAAAGAGGAAGAAGGTGGATCAAACTGCAGAAAAGGGATATCTGGTAGGATATAACGAGAACGATAAGGCATACAGAATCTATCTTCCATGGAGCAGGAAGGAAGTAGTACGAAGAGATGTAAAGTTCATCAAGGACGGGGCTTTCAGAAGATTTCGCGAGATGCCTTTCGAGGAGCAGTCGAAAGAGGAGCTGTCGGTTAAGCCTTTTCAACCAACAGAAGTAAGGAATTCTTCCTCAAGATAGGAATATTCTCAGGATGAGGAGGAGGAGCGAACAGAAGCACCTGCTGGCAGAGGAAGAACTAGCAAGGAACTTCGTCAAATTCTACGAGATGCAGATGACTTCATTGGTGCACCAAGAAACAATAAGAGGGAGCGAAAACAACCAGATAGGTATCAAGCATTAGTAGCTTAGGATGGAGAGCTTGCCAGTTTCAAGGAGGCAACTCAACATGAGGTTTGGCTAGATGCGATGGTAGAGGAATACAACTCCATAATGGTAAATGATGTTTGGGAGGTGGTGCCAAGACCTCAAGACAGATCAGTGGTAGGTTCAAGATGGACCTACAAGATCAAATATGCTGCAGACGACAATGTTGAGAAATACAAGGCCAGGTTTGTGGCTAAGGGGTATGCTCAAAAGGAAGGGATTAACTATGAGGAAACCTTCGCTTCGGTAGCCAGGTATACATCTATTAGGACCGTGATATCTCTTGCAACCTAGATGGGATGGGAGATCCATCAGATGGATGTCAAAACGACATTTCTGAATGGGGTAATAGAAGAGGAGGTACACATTGAACAACCAGAGGGCTTTGAAACTCATGAGAAGAAGTCTCATGTATGTAGATTGAAGAAAGCCTTATATGGGTTGAAACAGGCACCGAGAACATGGTATGGTCGAATAGACGACTACTTGCACGAAATGGGGTTTGTTAAGAGTGACGCGAATCCAAATCTCTATTATCTGGTTGTAGAGAATGAGCCGCTAATTTTAGTATTGTATGTGAATGATCTCTTTCTGACAGGATCATCCAGACTCATTGGGGACTGCAAGAAGAATCTGGCCACATAATTTGATATGACGGATTTGGGACGAATGCACTATTTCCTAGGGTTGGAAGTTTGGTAGCAGAAGGGAGAAATCTTTCTTGGGCACGGGAGATATGCTACAAAAATCCTGAAAAGATTCGGGATGAAGGACTGTAGACCTATGGCTACGCTAATGATTACCAACTGGGAGAAGATTGATGCATCAGAAGACAAGGATGTCGATCCCACCTTATACAAGCAGCTCATAGGGTCCCTAATGTATTTGGTCAATACCAGGCCAAACATTTGCTACTTTGTCAACACCCTCAATCATTTCGTGGTGGAATCGAAGAGGGCGCACTGGGCAACAACCAAACATGTTCTCAGGTATTTACAGGGAACAATCGATTATGGACTCTTGTACACTAGGAGTAAGGATATCAAATTGAGTGGATTTATTGATGCAGATTGGGCAAGAAGTTCAAGGGATCGGAAAAGTACCTCTGGGTACTGTTTCAACATTGGATCAGGAATGCCCTCCTGGTG
Source organism: Pinus taeda (assembly GCA_000404065.3). Lineage (NCBI taxonomy): Eukaryota > Viridiplantae > Streptophyta > Pinopsida > Pinales > Pinaceae > Pinus > Pinus taeda. The sequence goes on along the minus strand of APFE031181126.1, from coordinate 155,572 downwards.
CAATAGGAAACAAAAGTTTGTGGCCCTGAGCTCATCTAAGGCAGAATATATGGTGGCAAACACAACTTCGTGTGAGGCCATATGGCTTAGAAAAGTGCTTGTGAACCTATCCAGAAGGAATTTGGAGGCGACGAGGATCATGTGTGATAATCAGAGTTCCATCAAGCTCTCCGAGAATCCAGTGTTTCATGATAGGTCAAAGCATATTGATATATGGTGTCACTTTGTTAGGGATTGTGTCCAACGAGGAGCTGTACAGTTGAGCTACACTCTTATAGGAGAACAAGTGGTGGACATCCTCACCAAGGTCCTTGGAAGGACAAAATTTGACTACTTCAAGGAAAATATGGGGCTGGTAAAGAACCCGTTTTAGTAGCAGAAATGGGAGTGATATTTGCAAGGATGTAGAGGGAGTTGCAGTGCGGATGCCGTGTTGGAAGAAAGGACCAGTAGCAACAAGGATGCAAAGGGAGTTGTCGTATAGATGCAACAGTGGTAGTAGCAGAGCCATGGGTAGCAGTACAGGATGCAGCAGTGTAGAGGATGTTGGGCAGGGAGGCTTAGCATCAACACAGGGACCGATGCTGGATGATTAGGGTGATACTCAGTGAGGAGTATTACTAGAGCACAATCCTTGCTAGGAGGGAGTTTTGATTTGGGGTAGCATCGGATGTGCTCTAGCCAGGAAAATTGGTGGAGAGGCTAAGGCACATGAGATCTCCAATACCCAGAAAGGGTTTGGGCAGATTCTAAACAGTTTGGGAGATATAAAAATAATTAATATTTTTAATGGAGCCCCTAAGTCTAAACTTAGGGAAAATAAAATATTAATGTGTATTAATATAAAACTGTGTTAGAATGGTCCAAGAGTCATGGATCAAGCCAGATCTGATCTTAGCCATTGATTAGGGACTTAATCTCGACCGTTGATTTGTCAACAAAAAAAGTATAAGAGGAGGCTTGAGGGTCACTTAGAGAACACACTGAGGGAGACCAGTCGTTCAGTTTCTGGAGTGAGGTTAGCTGAGAAATTGAACCAGTGGTCTGGTGAGCAGTCAGGAGGCAGCAAGTATGGAGCAGAGAGGCAGGATCAACCACTAGAGATCAACGCTGGGGCAAGAGAGGCAGACGCAGGGCTTTTCAGGCAGATGTAGAGGCAGCAAAAGACTGTGCAATCACTTGTTGGGCTTGCATGAGTGATGCAGAGAGGCCTAGGGCTGACACAGTCAAGCAGGGGCTGACGCAGAGGGTTTGAGAGCCATGCAGAGGTCAACCGAGCTGACGCTGAGATTGAGAAAAGTGCTGGAGAATTATTTCTCTCTGTGGGTAAGCCAGTTTGGCACCCTGTTGTACATAAGAATTGTTGAATAACAAAATCCTCCCTTGCTGCACCGGTTTTCCCACATTGGGTTTTTCCAAGGACTTTTGTCCAAAATATCTGTGTCAATGTGTTAATGCTTGAGCATATTTTTGTTTATGTATTACAATGTGATACCTAGAGCAACATTCATTTTAATGTTTATTTCACACAGATTACTATGGGAAACAGAGTGACGTGAACTCCAATAGGGAGAGGTACCATAGATTTTCAAAGGGAGTCGGGAGCAAGCACCAACATTGCAAATGTATTGCATGTGCCAGGATTGGGTATGAGCTTGATTTTAATATCCCAGTTACAGGATAAGGGGTATGATATTCACTTCGTAGGGAAGAAAGTGCATGTCAAACACTCAAGATGGAAGAAGTTGAGACATATTAGAGTTTGAAGCAACAAATTGTACAGGTTGCAGCTCGACTTTCCAATGGCGCTAATAGGCAGTGATAGTAGCAGTGGGAAGGAGTTGAATGAGTTATGGCATAGGAGAATGAGACATCTACACCATGGAGCACTTAATATACTCAGAGAAACAGTAACAAGGGTTCTAGAACTTGGCACGGAACACGATGATCTGTCTTGGGAATTATGCTAAGGCAACATGCCCAAGGAGTGACAACAGAGCAAATGTTGTGTTAGGACTTATACATTCAGATATTTGTGGCTCGATGTCCACTAGAGCTCTCAGTGGTGCCAAATGCTTCGTCACCTTTATTGATGACCATTCCTGGAAAACCCAGATCTACTTCTTAAAGACCAAAGATGAAGTCTTCGACCGTTTCAATAAGTTTAAGGCTCTCGTGGAGATTGCGACAAGGAAGAAGATCAAAGTGCTTCCCTCAGATAATGGTGGAGAATACATGGATAAAGGCTTAACAAATTTTTGCATGAAGGAAGACATCAGAAGAGAATGGACAACTCCATATAATCTACAATAGATTGGAGTAACAGAGCAGAAAAACAAAACTATAGTTGGGGCTGCAAAATCTATGTTATATGACCAGGATTTGCCCAGATTTTTATGGGTAGAGGCATGTAACATGACAGTGTATATCCAGAAAAAGACTCCTCATAGGCGAAGAAAATGCTAGAAGGGGTCTTCACAAGGAAGAAGCCACAAGTTAGTCACTTCAGGATCTTTGGTAGCATTGCTTACTGCCACGTGCCAGATGAAAAGCGTACCAAATTTGATCAGACTGTAGAGAAGGGGTTTCTTGTTGGGTATAGTGAAACCTCAAAGGCATACATGATCTACATTCCTAGCAATAGGAAGATTCTAATGAGTTGAGAAGTGAAGTTCATGGAGGAAGGATAAATTCCCTTAAATATTTTTTCCCAGATTTTCTTGCTTTGGATTGCTAGTTTCAGGCATCCAGGTTGTACTCAGATTTTCACTGCTGCATAATAATAAAAATCCTCACTATTGCACCAGTTTTCCCAAGATGGGGTTTTTCGGGGACATTTGTCCAAAAATAATTATCTCACATTTTGTGTGTGTGCTAGCATTTCTTAGTTTCCAGCGCATTATTATTTCCGCAATTTTATTTGTGAAGGTTTTAGTGTGTTTATTTCGATATTTGCCATACTAGATAAATTGTTAAATTAATTAACAATTAGGAGAAATAATACCAGTTGCTGCAATAGGATTTCATATTGGAAATTTCACATGGTATCAGAATGCAGTTGATCAGCCAGAGAGCTCAGAAGCGCAAGAAGGAATTTTGATCCTCAACAGGAGCAACAGGCCGAAATTCAAGAGGGCAACACAGTCTTTTGCAAGGAGGCTGAGTTACTTGAGGAAAATCGACTTTTCAGAGCAGAAAAATTCGATTTTCCAAATCGAGTAATTCTAGAGGCAGTGGGAGCAACTCAGATTTTTTCATTGGGCAGACCTCTAACGGACGCAGAGGGTTTTGTAGCAGTTCGCTAGAGCAGAGCCAACGTTGGGTGGAAGAGACAGAAGCACACACAGTTGAGGGAAAAATTTCCTCAGGGAACTTCTAGTCTCAGAAGTTCAATTTTCCTTACAGATTAGCAGTTGTTGTGAGTAGATCTTCTCACTCTAGAAGGGAGTGTGAATAGCAAAGTAGAAGGAAAGATGGAGTTTTTGACAGTTCGTTGAGATGACCACTGTAGGAATTTGTGATCAAGATAGGTTGGATGGAGCTTCCAACTACGTCATCTGGAAGGCTAAGATATCCTTCCTTCTAGATGAATATGGCCTGAAAGTCTACATTGATAATGTAGTGGCAATTCCCTAGGATGCAAATTAGCAACAAGAATACAAGGAGATGTTGCGGGCGAAGTTGTTGATCCTGGATGGAGTTCGAGGTCATATTGTCTCACATATAGCTGACCAAGATACTGCCAAACAGATGTGGAATGCTCTCTCCACGTTATACGAGGAAACGTCTAAGCAACGAAAGATGTTTCTTGAGGAGAAGCTGAAATGCATCCGAATGTAGAAGGGGGAAGGCATAGATCCCTTCCTTACCAGGATTCAGGGGATCGACCAGCTGTTAGCTGTTGGGGCAGTGCCTCAACCCACAGAGCTAGTACGATTGGCACTCAACAACATCTTAGAGGATTGGCAGGTCTTTGTCCAAAGCATATTGAGTAGAGATAGGCTATTAGAATGGGACAAGATGTGGGCCGATTTGCAGCAGGAGTTGAGGCGAGCTCTGTTAAAGAGCTCCATCAGTGGTAGTAGTAGCAGTGGACCGAAGACGTTGAAGGAGGAAGAGAATGTGGCCCTTGCATCAAAGGGTCCCAGTTAGGGATGGGGGGAGTAAAGGAAGAAGAAGGACTTGTCAAAGGTCAAATGCTTCAGATGTGGTGAGCTTGGTCACTGCAGTACTTAGTGTCCTCTCAGAAAGAAGGACAAGGAGGAGAAGCAAAATCAAAAAGCAACTTCTGTAGAGATCGACAGGCTGTCCTCCAGGCTGGAGGAAGACTTTGTGATGTTTGCAGAAATACCTCCAGGAGTGAGGTGGGGAGATTTGGTGTTGTAGTCCCAGAGAACTACAAAGATTAGGTAGGGTCCTTGAGGAGTCCACCTCATGGATCAATACCTTGCTACAGGGGCCCACAATATTCAGTAGCAGGAAGGATCAATGGCAGTTGATGCAACCAGAGATATAGTGACAGTTGCAATGATTAGTAGCAGTCAGATGTTGGGGAGCGTAGTGCAGAGTCAACAACAACGTATATTCTTTAGTGACAATGCAAATGCTAGTAGTAGTCAGAGACTTGGGAGACAGATGCATCATATTAAACACAGTTGATTCAGTATTTTGGATGCTTCTTAGTTGCAATAGTTGCAATTGCAATAACAATATATGAGAGGGAGTTGTAGTGCAGATGTAGTGTTGGCAGCAGTATGGCAGTGTCAGCAACAACACAGACGCAACATCAAAGTTGCGCAGTGGTTGGTGGGAAGTATAGCTAGACGTCAGCAATGTGACACAGGTGATACAGAGACAGGGTGCTGTGGCAGGATATGCAACACTAAAGAAAGAACACAGTGCTCGCTAAGTGGGAGTCTTAGTTTCTATAGCATTGAATGTGTTCTAGCCACAAAATTTGGTGGAAAGGCTAGAATACATGAGTTCTCCAAAACCCAAGAATAGTTATGGAAATTCCACCTAAAAGTGTCTCAATTAGATTATTAGCTGTTTTTTAAATATTTTCTAAGTCTAAATTTAGGGAATATGGTTAATTAATCAATATTAATTGAGATAAGACGAGAATAGTCTAGAAACTCACATAGATCGATCAGGAGATGATCCTAGCCATCAATTATGTTTTAATTATGAAAATTCCACAACCCGAATCCTATTGCAGCAACTGGTATTATTTCTCATAATTGTTAATTAATTAACAATTTATTTGCTATGACAAATGTTGAAACAAACACAATGCAACCTTCAAAAATAAAATATTGCAAAAAAATAAAACACTGGAAGCTGAGAAATGCTAGCACACACACATAAAATTAACACAATTATTTTTGGACGAAAGTCCCCGAAAAAACCCAATGAGGGAAAACTGGCGCAATAGCTAAGGGTTTTATTATTATGCAGGAGTGAGAAATTTTGAGTACAACTGGATGTTGAAATCTAACAATCCTACAGAGAAAAATATTGGCAAAAATCTAGTGAGGAATTTCCTCATTCGATAGGCAATCCTCGACACAACTTGCCTTCAGAAATTTGACCCTCAGACCCTCTACGCTGCTCTGCGTAGCTTGCTTGTTGTCAAGCCTGTGACTGGTCTCTGATGAAGTCGTTTTGCCTAGTGTTGCAAAAATCGCGATAATATAAAAAAATCGCGGTTTTTTGAAAATGGCGATATTATCGCCCAATTATTTACGTGAATTTATTTTTCGCAAAAAATCACGAAATAATTGCGATAACTTCAAACTATCACGATTATTACAAAAAAATCTTGATTTTTTTTCTTTTTTTTTTTTTAATTTTTCTGATTTTTTGATGAGGAGGAGGAGGAGCAACAGGAGGAGGAGGTGACACAACCTACCCAGGCTACCCCTGTCACTAGTAGAGGACGTGGTCTACCTCTTGTAGGTCCTAGTGCTTCAACTTCTAGAGCACAACAAAGTCCACTACCAAATCCACCGGCATCTACATCTAGAGGGAAAGCTATTGCATTTTCTCGCAAGAAGGGCAGAGGAAATTAGTGGTATTAGTTATTTGGTTCATTTCATTGTATATGACATTATGACTCATGATATGAGATACACTATTATATTTTTTGTTGATATTTTGAGGCTGAGTTGGGACTCAGGAGTCAGGACTGACTATTCAGGACATGATTTACTGTTATGTGTGATGTAGCACTAGAAATGATATTACACATCTTATATGTTAGTTATTTTATCATATTTATGTGTCAATGTATTTATATTATGTTGTAGAAGCTTTAGATATTAAAAAAATTGAAAAAAATGAATATATTTGTATTTGACGATTTTTTCCTGATTATTTCCCAATTTTTACGATTTTTTCCGATTTTTTCCCTCGCCGATATTATCCCGATAACGGTTATTGCAACATTGGTTCTGCCCTTTGCTAGCTAGAAAGATGCTTCTTAGGCACTCTGGGACCCCTTTTCGACCTCTGGAACTGAAGACGCCTTTCCCTCTCAGCAAATCGAACTTGACTCTAGAAGATCATGCGCTACCCCTGCGTCAGCTTCTCTGTGTTTCTTCTGCCTCTCTGCAAATGCACTCACTGGATATGGAATACTTCCTCTAGCCTCACTCTCTCTGCTCTTCATTCACTGCTTCAATCTCTAGCTGTCTCCAACAACTGACTTTTGCTACTCTGGAAATCAATCTGCCAAGAAATTGAATTGTTCAAGTGTCTTCTCCATCACCACATCAACCTCTTCTTATAATCCTCTATTGGAGCACGAACAACAAAGATTAAAACATAATAAATGATTAGGATCATTTCTAGATCGATCTGTGTGAGTTTCTAGATGGTTCTCGCGTTTACCTAATTTATATTGATTAATTAACCATATTACCTAAGTTTAGACTTAGGAAATATTTAAAAATTGGTTAATAATCTAATTAAGCCATTTCTAAGCAGAATTTCTAGAAACGATTTCTGGGTGCTGGAGATCTCATGTATTCTAGTCTTTCTACCAAATTTCGTGGCTAGAACACATTTGATACTACAAAGACTAACATTAATATTGGTTGTTGGCTCTCCAACAGTGGATTATAAGAGGAGGTTGATGTGGTGATGGAGAAGACACTTGAGCAGTTCGAGTTCTTAGCACATCAATTTCCAGACTTGCAATAGTCAATTGCTGGAGAGAGCTAGAGATCGAAGCAGTGACTGAGGGGCAGGGACAATGATCCAGAAATGAAATGAAATGATATTTTAATGTCCACGAGACTAAAAATAGTCTATGGGACTATTAGTTCCCTGCTTTTTGTCTTTTGTAATTCAATCCTTTTCTTGTTCAAATTGATTATGAGCTGGCCCAATTGTCCAACAATCCCCTCACTGAAAAGTCAATGCCAAGAAACTAATGCTAGCATATTCCCATAACTTATTATGATGTCTTTGAATGCATCACATTCCAAAATGAAATGTTTTTCTGATTCCACTGCCCCAGACGTGCAAAATGTACACACCCATTCTTCCCAAGCTTCTTTAGGCCTTTTCCACCGTCCTGTTTCACATCAAAGTTGATGCGAGTTGGTTCTTAATTGAGCAATAAGAACCTTTGCCCTCCACGAAATGCTAGGTCCAATGAACTCTTCTTGTTGTAGATCATATGTAGGTTTTAATTCCTCAATGTAGTACTTCTTCTTTCTACCCAACTCTTTTCCCCATACCCATTTATGAAACTTCTTCATAACAAAATCCTTTAGCTCCTTTCTATTTGTAGGACAGGCATTGAGGTAGATATTCCATTTTTGAATCCATATGTAGTTTTGTTTCATCCATGTTTTCTTTCTTTCACTCATGCCGTCATTGAAGATAACATTAAGCCATCTACCTACTCCCATTTGCTCAATTCTTTTTAGATATCTTATGAGCCGCAAAATAGCAATGTCTTCGTTGGGAGTTGCTCCTGTTTCACTCAACATTATCTCATAAGATACCGAATTTTTTATTTTGAACTTGCTCATGATCAAGCATTTTTGGTTTTTCTCAATTTGTTTCCATTTTGAGACGGGGGTGCTGCTAGCCTACAATTCACACCCATATAGCATCATTGGACAAACTAGGAGTCCTAAAAGCGTTTAGTCGTTTTCCAATCCCATAACTTTGCCTCTCTATATCTGTTTTGAAGAGCATATAATGCTTTCCACCCTCCTAAAATCCTATTCTTTCTGCAGTCCTCCCAATTAAGTTTGTTGTTGAAATCAATCCCAGGGTACTTGTACTCATTTACTTCTTCAAGAATGTTGCCTTCAAAGAAGAACGTATGTTGCCTCTACTTCCTTTTATTAGAGAAATCATTATTTTGGTCTTGCTAGTATTGACTTGCATCCCCACTTCTCTACAAAAATGCTCAAGGGCATATAGGTGCATTTGCAATCCATGGGCCGATTTAGAAATCAATCCAAGATCATCCGCATATAAAGGAAGGTTTATCACAAGCTCCCGCAACCAAACACCATCTTCGCCTTGCAGATTTATCCACTCTTCCAGTTTATCAATATATAAGCCAAAAAGAGTAGGAGATAGAGGGCAACCTTGCTTGACTCCAATGTCACTTTTAAAGCTTTCTGAAATACCTACTAAGGTTCTAATTTTGACTCACTTCCTCATAAAGTCTATGGACAATGGCTTTATAATGAAAAGGAATTTCAAGTTCTTCCATTCTACACCACAACTTATCTATAGGGACTGTGTCAAATGCCTTTTTGAAAATGCTTCTTCTTCGTCCTCCCAAACCTTTTCAAAATGTGTCTCAACGTGATACCACGATCCACTATAGAATGCTTCATCCTAAAACCCGCTTGTCCTCTTGCCCTCTTTTTTTTACTTTTGCCCGCTCACTGATTCTATTTTCTACCATGCCGCTGAAAAGCTTTGCAAACAAAGGATTGATCATAATGGTTCTATAATTGGAAGGATTATTAATGTCTCCACTTTTAAAAAGGTGTATTGCTAGGATAGTTGTCCAGTCCCTTGGGAATCCTGGTTGAATGATGTTGTTAAACATTTCCATGATGTGCGGTGCAAGAGTGTTCATTCCCCATTTTAGATACTCTGCTTGAAGCTCAACCAAGTCCTTTGCCTTTCCTGTTTTCAGCTTCTTAATTCCAATATCCACCTCTTGTAACGTGAAGGGCTTTGTAGTTGTATTAATCCCGGAGGGAGGCTCTGCGTCTAATACTTTCTCATAGAGTTGCTTTGCATATTCAAACCATTGCAGGGCTGTAATATTATTTTTGATTTGTTTTTTCTTTGGTTGAAGTTCTTGCCAGAAAAGCTTTGGGTTATTCTTTCTTAGATATATTAACTCCTCGCTTTGTTTGTGTGAACTCATATTTTTTCCTTGTTAGAATTTGCTTATATAACTTTACATTCATCTTCTCCTTGCCTTCCTTTTTCAAGGTTCTCCTTGCCATTTTGCATTTCTCATGAAACCAAACATTTACAGGAAAACAATTTGATTCTAATTTCCTATTTTTTGCTCTTTTGCACTTCTCAAGTGCACTTTGGATTATATTTGTTAACTCATGACTGTTGTAACTTTTGAAACCGATGTTATCCTTCTAAATTAATCTATCTAACATTGTCTTGAAGATAGTACAATTTTCTTGTGTTAGAAGAATTTTGCCCCTTGATAGTGATTGTCGAGAGCATTAGGCTTTTTTCCCATTCTGTCTTTCTTCTAACCATGGTAACTTTATATAAATTGGGTTATAGTCTGATTTTAAGATCCGGAGAGGTGGCAACATGAAGGTCGAGTTATCCCATTGAGGTAGCGCAGTAGCTTCAGAGAGGGTAGTTCGATTTGTTGGAGAGAAAATCATTCCTAGCTCTAGAGGGCGGGTAGAGCAACTAGAGGGTTAGAGAGACGAATTTCTCAGAAGCTCTATGCAGCAGCTAGGAAGCTAATCTTAGGGGAAGAAATTAGCGGTGGAGTGAGAGAAATCTCACAATAATTTTGCTAGTATTTTTTTCCAGTAGAGCATCTAAATTATTTTACTCAGAATTGTTATTGAAGAATAACAATAAAACCCTCATCTACTGCACTGATTTTCCCAAGTTGGGTTTTTTCAGGGATATTTGTCCTAAAATAATTGTCTCATATTTTATGTGAGTGTGCTAGCATTTCTTAGTTTCTAATGCATTATTATTTCAAGGGTTTTATTTGTGAAGGTTGCAGTGTGTTATTTCAATATATGTCATACCAGATAAATTGTTAAATTAATTAACAATTAGGAGAAATAATACCTGCAATAGGATTCCATATTGGAATTTTCACATTACCTTGCCCACTGTTGTATCACCTAGTATCGTCGAGTGTCCCATATGCAACAATGCATCCGACACTCCATTAACAAACCCAATGTTGTGTTATTTTCTACCCCTACTCCATGGTCTAAATCCATGTGCTGTGGCACCTCTCCATGCACCTTCGCTCTCACTTGTAAACGACTACTGAATGCTGTATGCTCCAACCTGCCACTAGATGCCATGACCTAAAGTTGAGAAAATACGTGTCGTCCCACACCCTATCGGTATCGCCACCTCCTCCATTGCATCACCATTCCCTCTAATGGGTGGGCATTGCCTCCAAATCCTCCTTGAGAGACACAATAGGTGAATCCCCCTATGTAGCAGTGGTGATGCCACTATTGTGTTGCTCCTCTGTGGCCATTGTGCCCCACATAACTGAGGAGAAGCCTCATCTCCATACAAGTCACTTTTTGGTGGCCTACCAATGCGGCCTCCTTCGACAAACTCCTACTAGAGTATGTTGATCTTCCTGTGATCACATGTACAACCATCTACTTAGACAACCCAAGGACTCTGTCCATAAACTGGTTGGCCATTGGTGTTGATCGAAACTCCCCTAGCGAATGCGTGCGCTCAAATGCTAGGTCAACTATACCTCCAATGTCATAGCCAACCGACATATATGGGAAATGATAGGTAGTCCCACGTGGATCTGAATGCCAGTTTGGGCTTTCGGTGTCCCCAATGCCTGGAAGCCCCTGCGTAGCTTCATCCCTGTCTACTACCATCTCCATAGCCCACTCCACTGAGTACCAATCCAAAATATCTCACCATCCAACTCCAAGAGAGGGTTCGAATTTACGAAGTGCCATACATAGAGCAAGCCCTCCATCTCGCGCATGATGCACCCTATGCAACTTATGTTGCCTCATCTCACCATCTTGGTCAACACACAAAATCTGTCTAGGTGACTCTGCCTCTTCCTCACCAAGGTGTAGAGGCAACCTACTACTGCTACCAACATCATCTATGTATGTTTGAAGAGGGCTGCTCTGACACTCCAATGTGTACTCTAGCTATACCATTAGGGAGTCCAACTATTCCCCAACTCGAGTCAGTTTGGCCGTTGAATCGGCACAAACCGCTTTCTTGTCCTCCAGCTCTTCGTTTTGTTGCAGAGTGGCCTCTCGTATTGTCGTGGCCTTCTTTCTCAGTGCTAGATGGTCGACCTGGAACTAACGAAACTACCGTGGGCGACTATCATTTGTAAACTCAGTCATAGCTCTCGACCCAATTGTCTCTTCCAGCACCTCGTCAATAACGGATATGTCTCTAGGCACGTCATCAATCTGTGTGGGTGGCCATCATCTAGAGACTTGGTCACAACATTGGGTACCTCATCAACCGTCGACATCTCATCCATGGGTGGCACCTCCCTAATAGATGGCCTTCTGAGTGTATGCTCTACTCTCTCCACTAGGGGGTCAGCCAAAGATATCGAAGGAATCTCCAAGAATGGTGACTCTTGCGTGATGCTGGGTGTAACTACGTGCTCCTCACAACCTTGCGTTCCCTCAACGTCATGCTCAAAATCCTCCTTAGGCTTCTGATATGTAAAGTAGGTCTCCACCAGCAAAATTTCCTCTTGGTCTCACCCTCTAATTGTCCCTAGCCCATTTGCTCCTATTGAGGAGATCTGGTGCCCTGATTTTGTAGACTGTCCTCGCATGGTGTAGATGGTTGTACCCCCACGGCCTGTGCACCTTTAATGTCTCTGCTATAAGGATAAGGATGGATCTAGTCTGACATCTTCATCAACAAAGCCAACCTCTCATCCTTCCAGTGGATTCCACCCCAATAATCATGCATACTAAATCTTCCTTGAGCCATGGGTTTGACTATGGTTTAACCTGTCACTATGCATATATGCCCAAATCTTTCATGATCTAGTTGGCTACCCCACAATTGGCCAAGATCATGGCTCTGATACCACTGTTATTTTCCTAATGGAAATAGTAAGTGATAATAGTGTTGAAATCATAAAAACGTAATAAAAACTGTACACACATGCAAAAATACCATATTACACTAGAAATAACACCCAAAACACTGAGATTTTTTATTATATTAACTAGGTGGAGTATAATGAGTAGGAACAAAAGAACCTGGGCTTGCTACAACAAGGAAGGCAAGATGCCAGGTGAATAAGGTGGTACCCCAAGTGCTAGAAATGGCTCTACTACCAAATCTACGTCCATCGAGAAAATTGTTGCTACTGCTGGAAAGGGACTGTTGATTTAGCTCTCCAAACTACTCCAAAAGTTTTGAGGAATTGGCCATAGGCTCTACTCCACCAGCTCAATAAAACCCATAAATATCTCACGATCCCAAATGGCGGGAATGGTCCCAGAATGAACTACGCCCTTCTCCCATAATTTATGCCGCTAGCTACTGAATAGAACACTGATTTTTGCTAGAAATACTGCCTAGAAAATTCTACGAAATTAACCTCGTACTCCTCTCACCAAACCCACAGAATCCCAGAAAGGGTTGGGCCTTGTTCCAACCTTCTGAAATTACCCCAAATTTGTGTGAGCTCCCTTTTCAACTGGGTAATTTGTACTGCCTGAGAAACAACTGCGAAAGCCCTCCAAAATTAGCTGAGAACGTCTCCAAGAATTCTCCTTATGCCCCCTTGTGAATCCTTAGCCCCAACTCCGGCTCAAGCCTTCACAACCAAGGTGCTCCTCTAAGGATTGCATAGGCCCAATCCAACTACTTTTGTGCTGGCCTAGGAAGAAGAAAATTTAGATTGAAGGAAGTCCCCTCAGTTTGCCCACCAAACCACTGCAAAAATGTTGTTGGATGCCAAGAGAATGTGTCCCTAAATTCCCAGAACCAACTCTGTCATTAAGCTCACTTCCTTGAGATGTGCGTGGTCCCTTACTGCACCCATCTTATTTTTCAATAGCTCAAATCTCCTCTGAAATCCCTCCGGAATAGCTCAAGAATGCAACAAAGGCTCCCTTGGGGTGGCACTCGAAGTCCATCGAAGTAGGAGTTGAGATCTCCCCTCAGAAATCTCGTGGGTTGAACAAAACTTCGTCGACCCAACTAAACAACTTGAGAAAACAATGGTTCAGATATCAATTTAGCAAAAAGTACCTAAATGAGTGCTCCACTTCCTATTTATAATTTCTGCCCCTTCTCCTACCTTGTGGGCTCCACCCATCAAATTTCCTTTCTGCCTCCTCTTTCCATGTTGAGCTCTCCAAGGGGTGTGTATTTCCTCATGGAGTGGCCCCTACCTTTCACTAGCTTTAGGATTTCCCCTTTCCTCTAATGTGGTTCCTTCTCTTTACCCAAAAATTAAATATTCCTTTGATTTATCCATTCTCCGAAGTTGTGGGCCAAAATTGCTATCCACCAAATCAAAATTGCAAAAATGTAAATTCTTCTTAACAAAATTAATTAGTTGGAGATATTACAAAAAGTTGTAGCAAAATGTAGAACTGACCTATTTGAGATTGATTCTTGGAGCATACAAAAACCCTAACTTTCGTGGAGCATATCTTTGAAAATATAGTGAACCAAGATTTGTAACTTGAACTAGATTTCCATCACATTCTCACCTCAATGTGGTCCAAGTTTTATGGTTTGAAACCTCACAGAAAAATGTTATAATGAAAATGTTGAATTTGAGATTGAGTTCAAGAGCATACAAAATCTCTGAGGTCCTTGGATCATATCTCTGAAAGTATAGCGAACCAAGGTCCAAAAATTTAACCAGAGATTTCTTGGTGTGTCTTCTCAATCTTCTCGATGTTTCACCATGTGAAACTTCCCAGAAAAAAAGTTATAGACAAAATTCCACAATGACTTGTTTGAAACCGCAAAACCCTATGACTGTGAGCTTTGATGCCAAATGTTATGATCCTTGCACCTCAAAAATGATAATAAATGAATAATTACAATCCTCTTCGAAGGGGAAATCTTCTTTTACAATGAATACAATGTACAAGACAATATTTGATGATTCTAAGACAAGGTCTCTTTAGTATATATATAGGAGACAAGGGATACAATTATAACAAATTGGGGCCATGAGGGCTTCTAGCATGCACAACAATATAACAATAGAAATGTAATCACTCAATATCTAGGGCTTAATAGGGGGTTTTAGGGTTAACACGGGGCTTGACAACCATGGTAAGTTTTACACCAACAAACATAAATGTGCAAACAAAACCCTAGGGATGCTTAATTGATAGGAAAAAACAACAATTGTAAAGAGAAGAAGAGAAGAATAAGAGCAGCCTTGACATGCCTCACAAGATTTCCAAGTATAGAAAACAAGAGAAGCTCCTAACAGTACAAAAAAAAAGCTCTATAAGAGTTCAGAAAATTCTTGAAATGAAACTTTGAATCATCTCCAAAAACAGCCCAAGTTTTTTTTATAAGTACTGTCTTGAAACAGCTCCTTATCTACCGAAGAAAATCAGTCGAAAACTCTCCAACTCAGCCTTTCAACCATCTCTCCAAATCTGCCCAAGAACTTCTTCAAAACAGCTCTACTGGCATCTCTACAAAACCCCCCAATAAATTCAGCTCAAGAATTCCAAATAACTCAAATGAATTGTGTGAGTGAAATGGAGTTGGGATGCGGGGGTTTGGGTTCTTTAGATAGCTTTAGTAGGGCCTTATTGTTAGCTATTTTGCTTTTCCTTTACTTAGTTTACTGTTAAAAAAGTGACTTTCTGTGCTCCCTAGCTGCATTGTATGGAACTGGCCAGTTCCATACTGGACTAGCCAGTTTGGTACTGATATGGCCTTAATCAGTTTGAAATGCCTGACTGGACCTAAATGACATCCACACCAGTTGGACTGGCTGGTTCCACCGGTTCTGCTCCTGTTCCAATAACATTGGTTTCAACATCTCCACTTCGACAATCTTGGTCATTGCACTCAACCTTAATGATATGTCTCAAAGTATGAGCAATCGTGGAAAGATTACAATGCATAAGAGGTTTACCTTTATTTACAAATGATCTTATTTTGTTTAATAACCTGACTTTGTGTATTTGTTAACTTTTATTCTCAAACATATCTTATTGTAAGACTTTGAGTATTCTAAGCAACCTATTTGAGGCACCTTTTTGCTTTTTCTCCAATTTGTGTTAATAACAAGCATGAGCAGCAATTTATTTACCTCTAGTGAAGCCCATCTGGATCTAATCCAAATTGTTATAGTATCTTTATTGTTTATATTTGATCATGTCTTTGACCAGTGCTTTGGATATTGAATCTGTATTTTATCTATTACTCTTTGATGGCCTCATAATCTTTTCTATCTCCTTATATTTCTATAAAGTTTCATTCATGCAATTGCAGCTGAATTTCCAGCAGTACAGCATGTAGCAGCCCACCAACAAAAAATATTCTTGTGGTTTCTTCCAAGGAGTTGCCT
This sequence comes from Pinus taeda, assembly GCA_000404065.3. Classification (NCBI taxonomy): domain Eukaryota; kingdom Viridiplantae; phylum Streptophyta; class Pinopsida; order Pinales; family Pinaceae; genus Pinus; species Pinus taeda. The sequence continues at coordinate 139,773 of APFE031181126.1, read as the reverse complement.
AAAGTATCTGGTTGTTGACAAGGTGCTCATAACACATAGTTATGTTGTTACTGTGGGTTTTTCCTCCTATATATCTGTTAGTAAGATTATCAAATGTCCATGCTTCCTTCTTTACTTAGAATTAGTAAACATATTTATTTGGAAAACATGCACCTCCCATGATCGAAGGATCTCTGTTGACACTAATTGTGGAAGTGCGACAAACCTTTTGGAAAATAAGAGGGGCTTGTTCCCTGAGATGTCATAACACGTGTTTAATCACATAAATGAGGCATGGCAATTTAAAATGGATAGTTGGCACATACATTAGAAACATCTGTCTTTCTGAGTAGGTTTTTAGTTTGAAAAAGTGTCATAGTGTAGTTGTCTTACAAGAATTTTAAGAAAGAAATTCCAAAAAACTTGTAATCGTCATTGAACTCATCTTTCCTTATATTGACACTTATAATGCTGACTACAACGATCATTAGTTTTACTCACAATTTTGTGCATGATTTCTATTCAATTTTACCCTTGCATCCGTTGTTGGGATAAGGAAAATTTATGATCACTTGAATGGCATGATGGTTTTTAGGTTCATCAATTATGCTTTGAATTTTCTTCATTCTAGTCATGGTTATTTTTGTGTTTATGAATTTCTTCATAACTATATAATAATATATGTATGAAGCATTGCATTGATGGCTATTGTAATGTGATAGGCGCATGTTCATTCTCATGTACAGATATTTTAGAGGTTTGAATGTTTGTTTCAAGGGTTTAATGGCACCCATTTCTCCCTTTTATGTTCCATATTTGTGATCGCTTTTGATTTATAAGCCCTTTTATAAGACAGAAAAACGTTGGGAAAAGAAATAATATTTCTGATTAACAAGTGATTCCCCAGTTTTTCTTGGGACAAACATTTCTCAGAGTGTGATCGTTAATATAGAAATGTGAAGAAAGAAACTACATTTGCTACATCCAGACTATATTATGTTGTTACTGTGGGTTTTTCCTCCTATATATCTGTTAGTAAGATTATCAAATGTCCATGCTTCCTTCTTTACTTAGAATTAGTAAACATATTTATTTGGAAAACATGCACCTCCCATGATCGAAGGATCTCTGTTGACACTAATTGTGGAAGTGTGACAAACCTTTTGGAAAATAAGAGGGGCTTGTTCCCTGAGATGTCATAACACGTGTTTAATCACATAAATGAGGCATGGCAATTTAAAATGGATAGTTGGCACATACATTAGAAACATCTGTCTTTCTGAGTAGGTTTTTTAGTTTGAGAAAGTGTCATAGTGTAGTTTTCTTACAAGAATTTTAAGAAAGAAATTCCAAAAAACTTGTAATCGTCATTGAACTCATCTTTCCTTATATTGACACTTATAATGCTGACTATAACGATCATTAGTTTTACTCACAATTTTGTGCATGATTTCTATTCAATTTTACCCTTGCATCCGTTGTTGGGATAAGGAAAATTTATGATCACTTGAATGGCATGATGGTTTTAGGTTCATCAATTATGCTTTGAATTTTCTTCATTCTAGTCGTGGTTATTTTTGTGTTTATGAATTTCTTCATAACTATATAATAATATATGTATGAAGCATTGCATTGATGGCTATTGTAATGTGATAGGCGCATGTTCATTCTCATGTACAGATATTTTAGAGGTTTGAATGTTTGTTTCAAGGGTTTAATGGCACCCATTTCTCCCTTTTATGTTCCATATTTGTGATCGCTTTTGATTTATAAGCCCTTTTATAAGACAGAAAAACGTTGGGAAAAGAAATAATATTTCTGATTAACAAGTGATTCCCCAGTTTTTCTTGGGACAAACATTTCTCAGAGTGTGATCGTTAATATAGAAATGTGAAGAAAGAAACTACATTTGCTACATCCAGACTATATTAGATTAACGTTTCACATTATAACTATCTTATTATAAGTCAATAACTCTTCCATTACGTTGTCTTGTATTAATGTGTTGTTCTATTTCTTTCTACTCATTGAAAATGTTGTCTTTGCAAACTGTTTTGTTAAGATTTTGATTGAATTTAGAAGAATGATTTCTCACTGAATTATAACTTTTGGTATCTTTCCAAATTAATCCTATGATTCATTATTCAAACTTCTTATTGTAAGCATTTGTAAACATGCAGAGCACAAGGCAAGTGATGGTGACCGGAAATGGAAAAGATCATCCCACACATCCGAGGAGTTCTTCATTGGATTTGTAGAGTCAAGAAAAGTTGCAACTTTAACTATAGAACAAGTTTGTGATTTTACAGGTGATTTATCTGAATAAAATGGAATTTGATCCATTATTATTATTCTAAAATGTACAAATTCAATTTATTGCTGAAAGGTATTTGAAACTGTTGATTTTTCAAGAGAAATAGATACAAGCATTATTTTTTGAAAACTAATAACTACTTCTAATGATGTAGATATTCTTTTAGCACTTCTAGTTTATATTAAGCAATTACACTTCAAAAATTCAACCATAACTGCACAAGGACAGTGGAGATCACAATGCACAAAAAATGCCCAGAATTCTTGCCTTTTTGTATTCTTCTCCTTCATTTGGATGCCTAGAAGATATCTTGTTGTGTGAGAGATCAAATTTTGCTTGAAGGAGGAGGTCAAGTGCCTTATATATAGACTTCTGGATGGTCGAATGGGTCTCTCTTCAACTGTGGCTGACTTGACAAGTTTGGAGCCAAAAATTCAAAATTTTCTCTTTTGAAACTGACATGAAGAATATCTCTTATATTAATCATTACATATATTTCAAGGGCTAAAATATTATTGTGAAGGCCGACCATAGCTACAAAATTCAACACTCCCTCTTAGCTAGGGTGGAATTCATAATGGGTATCCAGATGTTCTCTTGTTGACAAAGTTTTCTAAGAAAAGGTTATAACATTTCATCATCAACATCGACATCATCCAATTACCATAATCCTGGTCAATAACTATGACCTATTGTAAATCAACAATGTCGACTAATCACCATAACTCTGGATAATACCTCTAACCATAATTTTGGTCTGTATCTCTGACACATGGTGCATCATTAGCATCAACTAGTCACCATAATTCAGGTCGACGTCTCTAACCCATGGTAAATAGACTAGTCTGTTGATTTTTCAAGTGCAATAGATACACACTAATTCCTGAAAACACTCAAAGCTTAATATTAATACTCAAAACTTGCAAAAGATTTGATTGTTTAGCATAATTCACTGTACCTAAGTCCAAGACTAAAACCACCAGGGTAGTCACAGATTAAATGTTGCTGATCGGAAATCCTACATTCTGAACCATGAAGCAAGGAGAGCAATCAGCACATGAATCTCAATGTCAACACATCATCATAAACCATAAAAGCAGACTTTCATTAATCAGAGTTGTAGAAATATAGATTTATGATGCAAATCTAGACCAAGACTTATCCGAAGCAAGTAAAGGGGGCTTAGATTAATTGTTGCCACTGAAGATCTTGTTGACCTATGAATACATCAGGTTGTGGCTTTCTAAACTAAGAATTAAGACAAGAGGAAGAAGAAAAGAAGGCTTGTAGAAGAAGGATTTGACACACCAATAGTTTGAGCTGTCCCCCTACTCCTTTAATGCTTGAAGATGCACTCCAATTCTATAAGTCTCTGCCAAACATAGGAAGCTTCTTCTCTAAAAATAACAACGGTTTTCTTTTCTTAAAATATCCCCAGTGCTTTCCTAAAAATAGAAGAATTGTTTTTTCTTTTAAAATAACAGATTTTCTTTTCTAAAATTTGCAGAGGTTCCTTTATCAGAGATATCAGTAATTAACACTATATAAGGCAGCACCTCTCTCCAAAATTGGAACAGCAGGTTTGTCTTAGAAGGAGCACCTTCTATTAACAGCAACAATTCTATAATCTATCCTCTATAAGTCAGCACCTTACTTGACATGTTTTCATGATAAAAGTAGCACAAAGGCTGTGTGTCCTTTCTTGCTACAATGAACTGTTGAAAAGGCTTCAAAAACAGGACCTTAATCTTATGTTTGTATGCTGATTTATTAGAAGGAAAATAATAAAGATAATATGCATGAATAGAGACTGCTATGGAGAAAAGAAGGCCCAAAATAGTGACAAGAAGGTGCCCTCCATATGCTGATTATTGACCAAAAGTTAAGTGTTTAAAATAGTGATAAAAGCAGACCCAGATTTGGCTCTAGACAATGCTCTTCTTGCTGGGAACAATTCTTGAACAGAGAACCTAAATTTAGGGAAATAGCAACGGTAAAGTTTTTAAAAGAGAGTTCAAATAGAACTTACTCAAGTGAGAAATAGTGTGACTACTGAATCCATATGCATTTAATGAATTTGAGCCAAGTCAATTATTTTAAAGAGATTCAGGGATCAAGATCATCAAGAGTTTAAGAAAGAAGTGGGGCATAATTTCCTGGAACTGAATGTTGACATTGAAAATATTAAAACAAAATTCACAAACCTTAATAGTAAATAATTTAATAGTATGTCCATTCTTTAACAATTGCAAAAGCAATATATAAAGTTGGAGCAAACCATATTTAACCCTTCTTTCTCTTGTTCATGACCCGTTGTTTTAAGATTTGTTAGAATCCGAGATTATTTTCTCTGTATGTTCCATGATATTAGACATAATTATGAGAATTATACTTTGAAACAAATGTGATAAAATGAAGGAAAACATTTTGGATTTTGAGGAAGCTATTGAAGATTTAGAAATGAACACATGTAGTGTGGCCCTATTTATCAAGCTGAAGAATTGAACCATATTGATGAAAAAATGATTTTGAAAAATTCAATCATGTTGATAAAAATTTAATATTTATAATGTAATATATCTTAACAACAGTTATGTTTTGTATGAGGACATTGGAAAACAAGCTTGTGAGTGCCAAATGTATTAACTATGTCATGACATCATAGTCTAAAGTCCTTATATAATCTCAATACAGTAACAAATTTTCTTTCAAGATAAGAAGCGTGACAATTCAATAGAGTCATCGACTACAAGTCCCAGGATCGAGTTCTGTTCTTCTAACTTTTGGCTGTGGCATCTCTTAATCTTTATTTCCTTGATCCATGTCACATGTGTGAGAATCTTCTGATTGCAGGAGGAAGACAGTTCCATTTTCAAACTATTCAACTTAGTCCTAGTGAAGAGGACCATATCATGTTCATTCATTGAATATTGTTTAAAAGTAACTTTCAGGATCAAGCGTTTTGCAGATGGTAGATGAATTATATACCTATACTATGTAATGCATCTTAAAATTGATATATGTTTTATGGAGTCTTCATAAGTCATGAATTCTATAAGTAGGCACGTTTACTGATATTTATAGAACTCTTGTATTGTCGATTCCTATTTTTCTTGTATATTAGTTAAGTTGGTGTGGTGGAAAATTCATAGTGTTCTTTCAACCCTTATCATTTTTATCCTGTTGGATGCAGGAACTAAGATAATATACAGTGATATGAGAGAGTCATTCATAAATAACCTTTACAAAGGCAGTGTTTCGTCATCAAGGATTGATAAGGTGGTCCATGGATTAGACCCGGTAAGTTAAGCTCCTCTAAATTTTTTATTTTTTATCTTTGCACTTGTAAAGAATAAATTGTTGGATAAGAAGATTTATAATTGTGTATGCAATGTGCATAGAGATTGGGTTTTGCAACTTCCATGCATTCAAGAATTTACTGGAATCCTAGTAAAGATACAGGTTTTGCATGCCCCTCTCATATTGTCAATAGTATTGTTGAATCATATTTGCATTTGCTAGACAATGATTTTGCTCCCTTACTATATAATTAACAACTTTAGTCACTGAAGAAGATAAAGTGAATGGTTTCCTATACTCAAATTTGCATTATAGGAAGTGACGTTCTATTATTATCTTATTATAAGTACACATTTTATTGTTGTGCTTTTTTATAGTGGTGATAGACTAAAAGGGTTTTGTGGGGTTGATTGTTGGCACAAAGATTAATTTGACTCATCTGGGGTTGTATTTTCTTTTGTATTTGGAAATTTTCTTTGTTGAATGAATCCAATGTGATTCGAATTACCCTAGAACCAATCGAACTAGTCAATTGGACTAGTTGTTGAGGGTTTGTAGGTGGAATTGATGTTTCCTATCGGAAATGTCCAATTTTGTGCGAAACTAGTTGGCTGCATGATTGAATGGACTGATTTTGTATAGAACCAAACTTTTTGGTCTGAATTGACTGGTTTCATATGAAACTGACCAATTTTATAAAGAATTGTGTGAAGGTGGTTGGGCTTGTTATCCATGTATATACAAGGTTATCCATAAGAAATTTCTTTTCTCCCATGATGCATATTTCCAGCTAGCAGCCTATGAAATTTCCTTGAAATTGCAGCAACTGGAAATTTATTTTTCTAACTAATTAATTATGCAATTTATTTGCTACGATAAACAATGAATAAATCACACTGCAATTCTTGACAATAAAATTTCATTGTGGAAAATAAATTGGAATTGAGAAAATAGATACACAAAGTAAAAACGACATCAATATTTTTGGACAAAAGTCCCCCGAAAAACCTAACTGGGAAAACTGGTACAACAGATGAAGGTTTATTTTATTATATGCAACAACAAATTTTGAGGACAATATTTGGATGCCAATCTAGTAATCCCCAACAAAATAATCTAGCCAAAATATTAGTGAGACAATTTGTCTCAGTCTACCATTGATCTCAGCTCATAGGCTCTACTTGAACTGCATGTAGAATTGTTTTGATCTTGTTGTTTTTCCCAACTCAGCCATGAGAGATGACTCACTTGGCTTCCCAGAACCTCTTTCGGCCACTAGTACTTGAATTAACCTCCACTTTAGCTAAATCGAACTGCCCTCAGAAGCCTTCGCTGGCATTATGACACAGGTGTTGTTCTTGATGGCAACTCACTCAGATGACAAATCACAGTTCAGCAAGTTAACGGCACAAAGTTCAGATCAGAATGAAAAAAGAGAGGTATACGCAGGTTCACCATTGGCCAAGCCGCGTATACACGCAGGTTCACTATATACAAATCACGTATACGTACACACGCACTTTCACATAATGCAAGACGCGTATATCTTGGAAAACTAAGTTTTGGTCCAAGGTATTTGGTACATGGTATTTTGATCCATGGTATTGGTCCAAGGAATCTGGTCTGAGGTATTGACCCCAGGTATTGAGTCCGAGGTATTGGTCCTAAGTGGTTTTGGTCCATGGTATTGAGTAAGGCCTAAGAATATAAAAGGAGGGGAAGATCATTAGGCCAAGGCACTCAAGTATTGAATATCTGATGAAGAGCAAGATCTAGTGTACAGGTTATTGGGTTATGGTGCATAGCTGGATCTAAACCAAGGATGAATCTTAGTTCTTGATGAAGGATAAGATCTAATGATGGGTCAAGAGCTTTAGGCTTGAAGTGAAGTATCTTTATGTGGTTTGATCATTTATCTGAATAACTGGCGCATTATGTAAATATGATGACCTGGATATAACTAAAGTCTGGAATTGTTGTAATGTTTAAATCATCATTTACAGATCTGTATGCAGGTTCACTTTAGAAAAGGCACGTATACACGCTTGTTCTACATATCAAAACAACATATACATCTTAAATTTGATTTGCAGATCTGTACGTAGGTTAGCCTTGAGAAAAGAGCGTATGCACCTAGGTTCGACACAAGGAAGTAGCGTATACCTTATAAAATATGTTTTAGCTGCTTCTGTTTGCTCTTGCAGTGTTCTGGGTTCTGGCTTGGGTTCTGGTTACTATATTCTAGTTGCAACAATCTAAAAGATCAGATTGAAGGGTTGTCAAAGTGATTGATTGATTCAGTTGTGATTGGTGCAAAGGAGATTGGTTGATGCAGATATATTTGATGATTGAATGATGTTATTGATGGATCCAGTCTAAAAATTTATGAAACATGGTCCCTAGAAGAAAAGAGAAGGTTGTAGCTTTCTGTAGGCCGACACCTACGTACTAGTAAACATATCAACTAGTACAAGAGCTAGGGGGTAGTAGCTCCCTTCCAGAAGAAGCTGGAGAATGAGAGAAGGTTGTAGCCTTCTGCAGGTAGAAGTTTGCGTACTAGTATAAGTCTGCACCAATACAAAAATTGTAAAAAGAAGTTTATTATTATTAAAAGAAGATAGAGACGATTGCAGCAGGTGGTTTTCACCCACATTGGGTTTCCACCTTATATCTTGTGTTCATGTGTGTGATTGTTTGTTCTGTTTTTACCACACCTGGTTACTGTTTATGTGGTTCTCATGCACTGATTAAAGATCAACATATGATGAATTAACTGAATCATAAGTTTGCAGGATATACGCTAGTTGCCTTAAACACAGTTGCGTATACACGTGAGTTCCATTAACTGAAGTAGCGTATATGAATCTCATTATGGAAATGAAAAATTGTTTGACTTGCTAATACTGATTCACCCCCTAGTTTTATTTCCAACAGTATTTTGCGCAATCCTTGTGCAACCTTACTAAGGAATGATACGTCCCTCTTGCTGCTGATACTCTGGCACCAGAAATCACTGTTGTTGCTCCCTCTCACTTCTGCTTTCCTTTTGGCTCGAACTCTTCTTCCCTACTTGTCCTCTGCAACTAGATAGATTGATTTTCCAAGGAACTCACTCTTCTTTGATGTATTAATCTCCATCTCTATTGTCACACTCTTATAATCTCTCGTTGGCTCACCGACGACCATGATTAGATCCTCATCAACTGCTAAGAACATCTCAAACTCAATCCGTGTGAATTTCTAGAACTTTCTCACCATTCATTAATTAATTGCTATTAATTAACCAATTTTCCTATGTTAAACTTAGGAAAATTTTAAATGATGGCTAGTTAATTTATTTAAGGAGTTTTGCAAGCTTACCTCGTGAAAACTTTTCTGGGTTTTGAAGATCTCGCGTTCCTTAGTCTCCTAGACACCAATTGAGACTAAAACACTTGTTTGATGCTATAAAAACTAACGGTCCCTCTGAGCAAGAAAGGTGTTATGTCTTTCTCCCTTAACATCTACCCTCACACTGTTGATATCTGACAACTATGACAACCTGACACTGTCCACCAAGCCACTGTGCATACTCTGATTCAACTGCTAACCCTGTAGCTGAACCTCCCTGCATCTGTGCTGATGCTGACACTACATTATGTTGTCCTGAATTGTTGCCAACACTGCCCTATGCTGCAACTAACCTCATGCTGTTGTTGCTATTGCAATTGAGAACCAATCTGTGGATCCTCTATGTCCCTAATCTGGCTCTGCAACTGTATGCCGAGTGTTTGACTGCAATTAGTATATGCACTATCTACTAAGTAACTGTCTACGCCCTATTAGATGTTGCGTCCCTCAATAATTGACTGCCACTAGTTTTCCAACTTTTCCTCAAGATTTGACTGCGCCAATTGATACTGATCTTGTCGCTACTGAAAATCTTGTAGGCCCCTGTAGTAATGGTAATGATCCATGAGGAAACACTTGTCCGATGCTATCCTCCTTGGACCCTGCATAAATCTTTCCAACTCTATGGACTATAATTCAAGGTCTCCCCACCTCTCTCCTGGAGGTATTGTTGCATATAAGGTGAATTTGTCCTCCAATCTAGAGGACAAATCATCTATGTCCGCCCAAGCTATTGTTTGTTGCTCTCCCTTCATATCCTTCTTTCTCTTGGGACACTAGGTATTTTAGTGACCAAATTCACCACACTTGAAGCATGTGATTTTTGAAAAATCTTTCTTCTTCTTCTCTCCTCCCTATGAGCCTTGTCCCTGACTTGGACCTTTCTTTTCCTTCCCTTTAGTGGCAAGGGCCACGTTTTCCTCGTCCTTCTCTTCTTTCCATGTCTTGTCGTTGCTGCTACTGGTACTATTTACAAGACTAAGTCTCAGCTCCTCCTGAGTGAAGTCACTCCATAGACAACCCCAACTAAGTAGCGTATCTCGCTCATAAATAACTTGGACGAAAGTATGCCAATCCTTGGTGAAACCATCGAGAGCTATTTTGACTAGTTCGCTATCTACTAGTTTTTCTCCAACGACTACAAGCTCATCTCTAACACTTTGAATCCTAAACAGATAAGATGTAACATCTTCACACTTGTGCATTTTTGTAGCCCTCAGCTTCTCCTTCAAAAACATCTTTCGATTCTCGAAAGTATCTTGATAAAGCTTTGTGATGTGTTAAAATTGGCAACCAGGGCAAAACTTCATGTGGGTCATCTTATTCATGGCTGATAATATTTTTATTAGATTCCTCTCGTCGAGAGGTGTAGGATTGATATAAAGATCATCCGATTCCGATAAGTATTCATGGAGATATGAATTTATTTTGATTATGGGATTATTATCAAGCCGACCTAAAACTCATGTAGGCTCAGAAGCCCAACAGTCACATCTATTCACCCACCAACGTTGT
>APFE031181126.1:89804-115261 GCA_000404065.3 Pinus taeda | reverse complement strand
CTCGTCGAGAGGTGTAGGATTGATATAAAGATCATCCGATTCCGATAAGTATTCATGGAGATATGAATTTATTTTTATTATGGAATTATTATCAAGCCGACCTACAACTCATGTAGGCTCAGAAGCCCAACAGTCGCATCTATTCACCCTCCAACGTTGTGTATAAATATAAGAGGACTTTTCCTCATTTGGACTCACTCATCTCATCACATCTCTCTCTCTCTACTGCGCAGATATGAGTCTCTTCTCTACTGCACTGAAATGGGTCTCTCTCTCTCACACATGTGAAGCCGGAAGCTGTTGAATTTGAAGCTACAACTGCAGAAGTAAAGATTGACTTGCGAGGCCTAGAATATCTCCTCTTTGGAACTGTGCTATAGGTTCATCTGAACCTCCTCTAAAAGCCACAACTTTTGGTGGTGGAATGAAGTCAATCCAATGAACGGTTTGCAAGATATCGACCGCCCTAGCTTGAAGTCGGAAACTGCTGAAAGTGAAGCTACAACTGCAGAAGTAAAGATTGACTTGCGAGGCCTAGAATATCTCCTCTTTGGAACTGCACTATAGGTTCATTTGAACCTCCTCTGAAAGCCGCAACTTTTGGTGGTGGAATGAAGTCAATCCGATGAACGGTTTGCAAGATATCGACTGCCCTAGTTTGAAGCCGAAAACTGCTAAAACTGAAGCTGCAACTACAGAAGTAAAGATTGACCTGCATGGCCTAGAAGATCTCCTCATCTGAACTGCACTGTAGGTTCATCTGAACCTCCTCTGGAAGTCGAAACTTTTGGTGGTGGAATGAAGTCAATCCAACGGTCGGTTTGTGAGATATCGTCTGCCCTAGTTTGATAATGAAGCCACTAATGTTGATGCTGCTGATCTAGGGTTTGCTACTGCTGATATGAATCAGATTTTATTGTATTATTTCTCTCTGCTGAATTATTGAAGATAAAAGAAGATTTGATCAAAGGGTTTGCCCACACATTGTAGGGTTTGTCCCTGGCTAGCTGCCACATCTTTTGTCTCTTGTCTTGGCTTGTTTTCTGTCGATCGTTTAATGTTCTATCTGCACTTTACGTTATATATATGTGATTGCTAATCTGTGGAATATAATAAGAAAAAGAAGTAAACTGTTACAAGCATAGAACATACCATATCTTAACATGATGGCATCGAACATTTCCTTTGTCGTATTATTTTTTGCAACATGTGGAATGATATGATCTCGAACCCCATCGAGAATCATCCTCTTAGCTTTGGCCATCTCCTTGTTATAATTCGCTAGTTGTTGTTGATATGTAGGTACAACTATAGTATTCTTTGCATACATCTCCAGACTTTGCTCATCTAGTAGGAAGGTAATCTCGGCTTTCTAGATGCCATAGTTAGAGGCTCCATCAAGCTTATCGTGATCATGGAGTCTTGTTGTGGCCATCCCTTCGATACTCAAACTTGGAAAATAAATTCGGAAGCTCCCTTTCTTCCCTACTCGTACTCCCTTAGGAATGGGCATATCTGCTTTTGATTGCCTCGGGATGTCCTTCTTCGGCCAATATATTTCCTTCTGCTGCTCACTGAGAATACTTGCTCAACCTTCCAGATGTCCTTAGGGAACTGGCACACGTTCTGCAATCTCGGCAACTCGAATTGGCTACTTTGGGAAACTCACACGACTTGCTACTACTGGAATTTGTGCATTTCCAGATCCATAAACCCTTTGAGAAAACTAGAAGTTTCGTTTGTGTGTGCTTCTCTCTTTCACCTATCACTGATATGCTACTACAAGAACTTGCTATAAACCAATTGCGCCCAGATCTTCTCAACGAACTTACTGATATGCTCACCAAAATTCTCTCTCCGACAAATCAACACCTGTGAATCTATGCTATTGAGGCTGATCGAATTTTCTGTTGGTTGCAAATTGAAAATCAAACTCCTGCCTCTGCGGTTTGCACTTCCTAGTGGTCTACATAGATTTGGGAAGAAATTCGCTCAAAACTCCCTTTGAAGTGCGAATTTTTTCCCTCTTCAATACTGAGCTCCTAATCTGATCAACAACGCTCTGATACCATATGAAATTTCCTTGAAATTGCAACAACTAAAAATTTATTATTCTAACTAATTAATTATGCAGTTTATTTTCTACGACAAACAACGAATAAATCACACTACAATTCTTCACAATAAAATTATGCTACGAAAAATAAACTGGAACTGAGAAAATAGATGCGCACACAATTAAAATGACACCAATATTTTTGGAGAAAATTCCCTAGAAAAACCCAACTAGGAAAACCAATGTAGGAGATGGGGGCTTATTTTATTATATACAACAACAAAATCTTAGCACAATATCTGGATGTCAATCTGGCAATCCCCAACAAAATAATTTGGCCAAAATATTAGTGAGACAATTTGTCTCATCCGACAACTGATCTTAGCTCTGAAACTGGCTTTGTCTGGGCTACTCAAAACTCTTGCATCGGCCTTTGTGCTGCCTTTGCGTAGGCTCTACTTGCATTGCCTGTGGAACTGGTCTAATCCTATTGGTGTGCACAATTCAGCCACAGGAGATGACTGGTGTTGATTTGGGATAGCACCAGATGTGCTCTAGCCATGAAAATCGGTGGAGATGCTAAAGCACATGAGATCTCCACGACCCATAAATGGTTTGGGTAGATTCTACCCGATTAAGGAGATATTAAACTCATTAATATTTTTAATGGAATTCTTAAGTGTAAACATAGGAAAAATAATATATTAATGGGTATTAATATAAAACTGGGTTAGAAGGTTCTAAAATACATGGATCAAGCCAAATCTAATCTTAGTTGTTGATTAGAGATTTAATCTTGGTTGTTGAAGGACCAACATGAAAAGTATAAGAGGAGGCTTGAGGGTCAGTTGGAGAACACGCCAATGTGATTAGTCATTCGATTTTTTAGAGCGGGGTTTGCTAAGAGAAGTCGAATCAGTGATTAGTTGCAGCGAGGGGCAATGAGTACGAGACAAAGAGGCAAAGATAGTGCCGAGAGACCAGCACCGAAGTAGAGAGAGGCAGATGTTGAGGTAGAGGGAGCCATGTAGAGGCCAGAAGGGCCTGCGTCATCCACGCAGATGTTGCAGGAGTAACACATAGGGCTGTAGAGGCTGCGCAAAGCCTCAGAGGGCTGACGTTGTGAGTTTCGGGTTGACACAGAGGCCAGGTGGGCTAAGGCTGAGCTTTAGATTGTGCTAGAGAGGGTTTTGTGGGGCAGACTTTCCGAGTATCTGCTTCCGAATAGAGAGGTATTACTGTCGAATTATTTTCTTTGTTGGGTGAGCTAGTTTGGCATCCAGTTGTACTCAGAAAGGCTGGATAATAAAATAACCCTCAGAATTGTTGCACCGATTTTCCCAAGTTTGGTTTTTTGGGGACGAGTTGTCCAAAAATAACGATGTCACTTGTGTGTTTGCTATTCTTTCAGCTGTTGATCAATAGATGGTTGAGATTGGATTGTGTTTATTTAAGTATTTATATGATTAAATAACTTGTTCGTAATTAACAAGTAGGAGAAATAAACCAGAGAATATAGATAAAATTTCTAATGGGTAATACTTCGAAATTTCAACAACTAGCTTGGCCTCATGGAATCTCTTCCGAACATTATTACCTAAATCGGCCTTCCCTTCAGCTAAATCGAACTACCCTCTAAAGCCTTCTATGCAGACTTCTTGATGAATAATGAGGCCCTATTGCTGCTGAGTCTCTAGCACTAGAAATCCACCAGAAATCATTGTGCTCCTCCCTCTCACTTCTGCTTTCCTTCTGGCTTGAACTCTTCTTCCTTGCTCGACCTCTGCAGTTGGATAGCTCGATCTTCTCTCATTTGATATGTCTATCTCTATCCCCATCATGCTACTCTTATAATCTCTCGTTGGCTCACCAACGACCATGATTAGATCTTTATCAATGACTAAGATCATCTCAAATTCAATCTGTGTGAGCTTTTAGAGCTTTCTCTCCTCTATTAAGGCTTTTCATATGCAATTCCTGAACTAGGGCTCAAAATCTACCTCCTAACAGATCATGGTTCCCTCTTTCATGATCCTGCACTTGAGGTCTTCATCTACTGCACCCTGCACTTGAGGTCTTCATCTACTGCACCCTGCACTGTGTCCAAAACTACTTCCTGCACTGAAGATAGTTTATCACACAGTCCTTCTATTGATTGATCTTTATAGTACAAGGTTAGCCAATAGATTGTCCAATCAACTTTGAACACAATTTGGCTATCCTTTCCAAACTGCAATTCTTCAATCAACCTTCAAAAGAATTATGCCCTCTAGCTGCTTTTCTTGTTCCTCCAAGAAAGCCAACTCTTACGATCTTTGAATATACCTTCTTGTCAGTCCTCTAGCTGATCGAATATACCCTCTTGTTAGTCGTCTAGCTAACCTTAAGGTGTCTATAGATCACTCTAATTGTCCTTTTGCTGCTCCAAATTGACAATTCTTAGGGCACCAATCAAATTTCTGTCATAAGTTCTTCCAAGCACAACCCACTTGATAGTGAATGTCCACTTGCCTTACTTTTCCTAGGGTTTTCACAAATCTGCCCGCACAATAGTGAACCAACTCCTACGCTTACTATATGTAGGACTTCTTCAAGTCTGCCCTCTAATCAACCTCTCACCTGTTGTGATTGATTGCTTCTTAGGGAAAAAACAATCTGCCCTCACATATCAATAATATGCCTTGTTGCATTTGTTGAACTAGGGCTTCACACTACAACCTCTTTTCATTGATTTGTAAAACCCAAATCACTGAACTATGGCTTGACAACACTGCCCACTAACAACCCTTTTTCTCCACCAAAGCATTGCACTTAGGCCATCCAAACAAGCATCCCTCTTAACAGAAGTATGCATCAGCAAACTGTTGATTTGGGGTAGCATCGGATGTGATCTAGCCACAAAATTTTGTGGAGAGGTTGGGGCACATGAGATCTCCAATACCCAGAAAGGGTTTGGGCAGATTCTAAACAGATCAAGAGATATTAAAATAATTAATGGAGTCCCTAAGTCTAAACTTAGTGAAAATAAAATATTAATGTGTATTAATATGAATCTGTGTTAGAGGGTCCAAAAGACATGGATCAAGCCAGATCTAATCTTAGCCATTGATTAGGGGCTTAATCTCGACCGTTGAGATGTCAACAGAAAAAGTATAAGAGGAGGCTTAAGGGTCACTTCGAGAAAACACCAAAGTGGTCAGTCATTCTATTCTCTAGAGCGGGGTTTTTTAAGAGAGATAGAATCAGTGATCGGGAGAGAAACTGAGGGGCATAAAGTACAGAGAAATAGAGAAGGTAGAGATTGTGCCAAGAGAGCAACACAACAGCTAAGAAGAGTGATGCAGAGGCAGCCAAGTGCTGCGCAGAGCACGAGAGAGGTCAGCGTGTCTGACGCAAAGGCCCAAAAAGCTGACGTTGGACCTCCTGGGGCTGATGTAGGCTAAGAAAGGCTGACGTAGGGCTAGCATGAGACAGAGAGGGGCTGACACAGTCCAGATTGGGCAGATGCTGGGGTTGCAAAGCAGTTTTGTGCTGAGGAGTTGCCGGAAGGATTTTCTGGGGTTTCAGCCAGGAGATTTCTCTCAAACTGTGAGGTATAGCTGCTAAGAAAATTCTCTGTTGGGTAGGCCAGTTTCGGCACCCAGATTGTACTCTGATATTGCTTAATAAGAAAACCCTCAGATAGCTGCACCGATTTTTCCACATTGGGTTTTTCTGGGGACATTGGTCCAAAAATAATGGTGTCATGTGGTGTGTTTGTTCTTGTTTCTTTTAGTTGCTGATCTGTAATATGTTGAGCATGCAATGGTGTTTATTTTCAGTATTTACTTTGTAAATAACTTGTTAAAGAAAAATAACAAGTAGGTAGGAATAAATCAGAAAAGGTGCATGAAGAGTTTCTAAACTAAGTTAGAAACTTCAACATGGTATCAGAGTGTGATTGCAGATCATAGGAGGACTAAGAGACATCAGCCAAGCGGAGCAATAGCAATAGAAAACAGCTATCCCATGGTGACAGAAGTTGTTTCTAGCCACACAAAAGCCAAGGAATTGTGATGCAGAGCCAACCAGAGCCTTGCAGAAGAAGCCAACAACTGCACAGAGCCTCAGAGAGGCTAGCGTTGCTGATGCAGAGGACCAGAGGACTGACGCATGGCATCCTAGGGCTGACACAGACCCATCCAGGGTGACGTAGATCCAGCGTGAGGCAGAGAGGGGCCGACGCAGTTCACAGAGAGGCTGTTGCTGGGGTCTAGAAGGCTGCAGGAATATTGCAGAGTGGGGCTGGTGATGTATTGTAGTCAGAACACTACCTGATAGAGCAAGGCTAGAGGAGTTGTTACCAAGGGTTTCTAGCTGAGGAACCCAGATCAGTACTGCAGTTACACAAGACGATCAAAGTAGGGGGCATATCGACAAGCGACAAAAGGATTTCCAGGAGGGAAATTTTGACTCAAAGGGAGTCCAGAAGAGAACTTCCAAACGGGAAGTAGAAACTCAGAGGAGTCGAATAGAGAACTCCCAGGAAGGCAGTAGAGGAGCGTCATGGCATTACACGAGGTAAGAGACCAGGATAGACTGGACAGAGCATCGAACTTCGGAGTCTGGAAGGCCAGAATCTTATCAGTGCTTGACAAGAATCATGTCAAGCACTTCGCCTTAAAGGTAGTAGCTATCCCAGTCAACCCCAATGAAAATGAAAGGTATGAAGAGGTGATGGTGAAGGCCAAGTGCATTATCCTTGATAGGGTCAAAGATCACATGGTACCAGTACCACATATAGCCGAGAAGGAAACGACAGTTGTACCTCTACCAGCATACTTCTGTGTAGAGAAAAATGTTGCCTGAGAACCAGATGAGGTCATATCAGATGAAGAAGGGTCAAACGATTAACTCCTTCCTCAGAGGACTGAATGAGATCCGAGATCAGTTGACTGCTATAGGAGCGACACCGGATCAGGAACTTATGGTGAGGACAACCCTGAATGCTGTCTCGGAAGAGTGGAAAGTGGTTGTCCAAAGCATCTTGGGCAGAGGGACTCTCCTACCTTGGGACGAGATGTGGGTAGCTCTTTGCCAGGAAGATATCAGACGACAGTCAAAGACAGGTAGCAACAACAAAGGGATCAAGGTTCAACAAGAGGAGGAGGATGTGGGATAGGATCCTCGAGGTACTCAGCCTCTTGGATTAGACCTTGTTATGGGAGCCCCGACGAGGAGTAGCAGGACTAGCTGAGTGGGTAGAGATGGATGCGGATGGAGCGGCAGAGAGAGCTACAGTGCAAGAGTCCCAAGACAGCGCAGAGCTAGTAGGCTGCAGCAGTGAGAGAGGCATAGGAGTGTTACACTAGTGTAGGAAGGCACAAAGAGGTGTGCAACGGTGCGAGATGCAGGAGAGTTGTTGCAACAACGTAGAGGTCAGAGAGGGAGCAGCTGTCAGTGGCAGAGGGAGCTTCAACATTAGTGGGTGTTTCTAGCCCAATAGGGAGGTCAGTTGGGAGATTAATTACTTACTTCTCAGTAACTGAGTTGTAGTGCAGCAGTAGGTAGCACGATGCAACATGATGAGAGGAGGTGCAGTGCGGATGCAATGCTAGGAGAAAGGACCAGCAACAGCACGGATGTAGAGGTAGCTGTTGTACAAATGCAACAGTGGCAGTGGCAGAACCATGGGCAGCAGTATAGGAGGTATCAATGTAGAGGATGTCGGGTAGGAAGGCCTAGCATCAGCATAGGTACCGATGCCGAATGATCAGAGTAATACTTAGTGAGGAGTATTGCTATAGCACAGTCCTCGCTAAGAGGGAGTGTTGATTTGGGGTAGCATCAGCTATGCTCTAGCCACGAAATTTGGTAGAGAGGTTGGGGCGCATGAGATCTCCAATACCCAGAAAGGGTTTGGGCAGATTTTAAACAGACAAGGAGATATAAAAATAATTAATGGAGTCCCTAAGTCTAAACTTAGTGAAAACAAAATATTAATGTGTATTAATATGAATCTGTGTTAGAGTGGTCCAAAAGACATGGATCAAGCCAGATCTAATCTTAGCCGTTGATCAGGGACTTAATCTCGACTGTTGAGATGCCAACATGAAAAGTATAAGAGGAGGCTTAAGGGTCACTTGGAGAAAACACCAAAGTGATCAGTCATTCTATTCTCTAGAGTGGGGTTTGCTAAGAGAGATAGAATTAGCGATCAAGGGAGAAGCTGAGGGGCATTGAGTATAGAGAAACAGAGAAGGTAGAGATTGTGTCGGGAGAGTAGCGCAACAACCAAGAGTGACGCAGAGCCAGCAAGGGCTCATGCAGGGCCATGCAAAGGCAGCCAAGTGTTGCGCAGTGCACCAGAGAGGCCAACGTGTTTGATGTAGAGGCCTAGAAAGCTGACCTTGGACCTCCTAGGGCTGATGCAAGGCCAGCGTGAGATAGAGAGGGGCTGACGCAGTCCAAATTGGGCAGACGCTGGGCTTGCAAAGCAATTTAGTGTTGAGGAGCTGCTAGAGGGATTTTCCGAGGTTTCAGCCAGGAGATTTCTCTCAAACTGTGAGGTATAGCTGCTAAGGAAATTCTCCGTTGGGTAGGCCAGTTTCGGCACCCAGATTGTACTCTGATATTGCTTAATAAGAAAACCCTTAGATAGCTGCATCAGCTTTCCCGCATTGAGTTTTTCCTGGGACATTGGTCCAAAAATAATGGTGTCGTGTGTTGTGTTTGTTCTTGTTTCTTTTAGTTGTTGATCTGTTATATGTTGAGCATGCACTGGTGTTTATTTTCAGTATTTACTTTGCAAATAACTTGTTAAACAAAAATAAAAAAGAGGTAGGAATAAATAAGAAAAAGTGCATGAAGGTTTTCTAAACTAAGTAAAGTTAGAAACTTCAACATAAACACTGTACTGTGGCTACTCCAAACTGTTGTTCAAAACTTCATGAATAGATATTCTCTTGTTCTCTAGTCACAACCCTTTTCTCTGCCCAATCACACGTACATTTGTTCAACAACTTGAGGCAAAACAACTTGCATTACTTGAGACCATTCGACCCTTACACACTCAACAGACCTGGGCTTCTTAGGTCTCCTTTAATGTCTCAGTGTTCCTTCCTCCATACGCTGGATAGAGCAAACATCACACAACTTTTGGGCAGAACATAAGAGGTTGCAACACTTGAACAAAGCCCTAAATAGGGCACATAAACTTGTCTTAAAATTCTAGGACAAGCCCTTCAAACTTAGCAATTGCACCTGGCAGTCTGAAATCTCAGCCTACATACAGTCCTAAACAATGCAGACCTTTGCCCTTATTTTAGACACAAAACAACCCTTTATTTACTGTGGTGACATCCTCCTTAGGCACAAAAATCTACTCGTTGTTCCTTGAGGAATCTTATCCCGTACTTGGTCTTCACTGCAGCCCGAACTTAGGTCTCGGCCCTTTCCTTTCTAGCTGCAACATTTCGGCCTCTACACAGGAGCAACCAAAAGTACACAAGCACAAAACTCAGTCCAAATTACCCCACGAGCAGCTCTCCATAACTCAGCTAGATCAAATTACAAGATTAGAACATAAACTCGTCTATCCCTTCTTGGAAACTTTGATTACTTGGAGGCCTATGGTCTATTTGTGCTCTTTCTATTGGTGAATTACACTTGTGGTGAGTACTGAGCCTCCCTTGTGGCCTTACTCGATCCTCAGGTTCGGCCTACTCTGAGACTACATCTTTCCTAGCCTCACGAAAAAAATGTTATTACTGTAAAACAATGTTCCACCAAGACTCCGGTATGGGGAGACATGGGTGCGGGGAGGCGCACAGGGGGGACGTGTGGGAGTACCCTCAAATTTTAGTGAAATTTCGGGGGTGCGGGGAGACGTTGGAGTATATATATATATATATATATATATAAAATTCAAGTTCATATTCATTGTTCAATAATGAAAGAAAATTATTAAATAGACTAATAGTAATATGGAAACCAATACATTGAAAATTGAAATTTGATCCACACATAAAATTTAAATTCATAATTGAATTAAATAATGACATAGATTGATCCATCCTCATCATTCATTTTGATATGTACATCATTCATATGACATACTCATTTCATCCATACCATGAGTTTCAATAAAAAAATTCAATAATGAAATATTCACATACATTGATCCATATCATTCATCATTCTACAATCTACGTTGATTTAAAAATTAATTTCATCATTCGTCATTCTAGAATTTAAATTGAAAGCAAAACATACTAGTATATTACCATATAATATATACAAGACATTGAAGTTTTGAGGGGGGCTGCCCAGACACACCCCTTTTGGGGAGTCTCATCACCCACACTGGGGAAACACACCCCCTTGCGTCTCCCCAAGACTCCCCAAAAAAGGTGCATGGGGAAACGCACCCACAGTAGACTCCCCGTCCTGGGTGCATGGGGTGTGAGGGGTGCGTGCACCCGACCCTGGGGGATGCGTCCCCGTGGAACACTACTGTAAAATATGTTTGAAATGGATGTTTCATAGTGGATTCGAATACCTCCTGTCCTTCCTTTCCTTCATGGTTAGGAGTTCGGATCTACTCTACAAGTCTGCTTTATTGATGTTGGTTAGACGTTCTCCTTTTACTGCTTCTTTTATGCCTTAGATAAGTGCTCTTAAAACTTCAGATTCTTGGTCATGGTTCTGTTACTTAGAAGGAACTCGTATCATTCTTTGCAACACTGTGTAAACCTTATTCTGGATCTTTGTTAGATAGGAGAGAGCTGCAGAGAATTCGCATTTCCTTCTTTAAGAAAAAACACCTTTAGATCATATTACAGTGATGGCAACTCGGATCAAAACTTCATAGAGAAACTTTTGTCACTATTTTGCTTCCATTTCTCAAAAATTAACTTGGGCTAATTCAGATTCATGATCTTAAATCAAAGAGATGTGAACTCGAACTCCATAGGGACTTCAAATAAGACTTCAAGTACAACTGCCAACAAGATGTGATCTTCCTCCTACTAACTAGCTCTAAAACCATGTTGGAGAATCAAGGTAATTGGAAATTAAGGTTGATTCCCCTTACTTGATAATTACTTGTGAGCTTTGTTGGCTTCTTATTAAATTCTATGTTCTTTTTCTTCATCAAGCAATTACCAAAATATAAGCGTGAAGATCACAAGAGACAATAAACAGAAGATATAGGATCCACGCTAGGGCAAAATCAAAACAGTCCTCTTCTTCTCGAATCAAATGACATGAGATTTCCAAGACCAAGACCAAGATACCTCCATAAGATCTCGAAGTTGGCCCTTCAATCACTGTCACAAACCTGCCCTTTAGATGTCTTTGTCTATAATGTTCCTAAACATGAATGTAAGTGATATCTAAAGTATGCAAACAATCCAGCAATTAGAAAGACGAAATATACATTAAGCGTCCATGGAAACATTGGAAATAGAGAACTACTAAGCTATTTTATTAGTTCTTCAGGAGCAAATACAATAGTAAAATAGAATGGTGCACCTAGGCTTGTCTCAATGGACAAGCATGACAAAACCCAGGTGAACAATGTTAAACCGAAGGTTGCTACAGCCTACAACTGTTGCACCAAACTAAACTGCGCTGTCCCAAAAAACTACTTTGTCTGCTGACTTCGAAGGGCTGGAATCATTGCTTCCCCTGTTCAGAAATTATGAGAATTGAGCTCCTTGCTCCTTGGCCTAAACCTAGAAAAACCCACGAAGGAATTGGCCAAATGTTGACCTCAGAATTTTGGCCCAAATTCCCCTTAGCTCGTCTAGCTACTGGCTGAGTTGGGACCCATGTTTGACCCCTTAGATCTGCCCAGAAAATTCTATAAATTTAGGAGTGTGATCCTTGCCCAAAAGCCAAAAAAGGGTTTCCCTTGGTTCCAAACTTCAAAAATTGACCCTTCACAGCTTAGCCCTCCTCCAATTTCGAATTCTGTTGCTGTCACTGATCCTATTAATCTCTACTCTCCCAACTCCAACAATCCTCCTCAAATGGCCCTCTAAGTGATCTCCTACTTCTCCTTGCTAGCTCCATCTCTACAATTCCTGCCTCCAACTCTCACGTGAGCCTTGTGATGGCTCTCTGCGCAAGCCCAGGTAAATGTAAATTGGACTGCTGGGGTGTTGTCTTTGCTGGCTCCAAACTTGAAAGAAAGGCTAGCCCTTTGCTTCTCTCCCAATCCTCTAACTCTCCTGGAAAATGCTTGATCACTGATAGCTCCAAACTCCCCTTGCATATTCTCTAGCTAGCCAGAAATACAAACTCCTTGTTGTGGCTGAATGGCAGTGCTATTACACACTCCTGGAACTTCTGAAATACTTATGGAACTTCATCTCTAGGGCGGGCATGGATGGTCTCTCGAAGTAGAGGTTGAATATCCAGCTTGAGAAATTCGTGGCTAAATAGTTGGTTAACTCAGCTAAACAGCAGAGCAAACAATCAAGAAATTTTGATTGTAAGGTGTAAGAATGAATCCAGAATGAGAGTTGCTCCCTCCTTATAACTCCTTGGGCCTCCCTAGCCTCATGTGGGCCCCTCCATCCACCTATTCGACTTTCCCTCCAAGCTATTCGAATGGGCCAATTCAAACTCCCATGTGGGTGGTCCCCACATTCCACTAGCAACCAAATAAAGTCGAATTGCCTCCTAAGTTCCTAAGTCGAAAATTATGGGTTCTCTTCCTTAGCCAAAATTGTGCAAAATTGTGTAGTAGCACCCTATTACAAATGTGTTTGAGAAGGGACATGACAATGCTCGCCTCCTAAATGTTGCTTGCTCTCAAGCAACCTCACAACTGGGTGCTCCAAATTACGCTCACCCTTCCAGGTGGCATCCTCATTTGGCAAGCTTTTCCAATGCCCCAAAAATCGCATGTCCTCAAGCAATCCCTGAGCAAGCAACCTCTCTAAGTGTTGCTCCCCACTATCACTGGAAAATGTGCTAGGGTCCCAGATTTATCACTGGATCGTGCCTAACCTCTGTAGTCTGTACTGTCCTAATATGGAAGAATCTATGTTCCCAGGAAATGTGGGTTCGAGGATTGGTACGGGTACGCCATTCTTCGAAACAGGGTGCGTGGGTTCATCGGGGGTATATATAAATATTATATTTTATAAATTATAATATATATGAATTTGTCTATTTTTCAACTTTAAACAAGAAAACTAAAATATTTATGATTTAAAATTTAAATATTTAAACATGCACATCATTGAACATTCAACATTCACAATGAAATTTCAAAATTTCTAGTCTGATAATAAGTGCAAATTGGAATTTACATATTAATAAGAATCATGATATATGTCCATTGTCATACTACATTGAAAATTTATCTGAAGGCATCGCCAAACAAGAACTAGGAATTTTTAAAATACTAAAATAAAAATATCTAATAGTGAACAATGGCTTCTTCAAGCCATGCCATCAACATCACTCAGATCTTCAGTTAACATGTTCTCCAGGTAGGGACCACTCTCATCTTGAGTCTCTTGCTCATCCATAGCAGCTGAAGGTAGCTCAATAAGGCCATCTGGCTGTATCTCCTCGTCCACACACATAGCATCATTTGTGTATTGGTCCCATCTCTTGAAAGGACAGTCCTTGTATCCAATTTCTTTTCGAGATATGAGACGAAGTGTGCTATGAACGTACACTAACTTCTCTGCCTTCTTTGAGCCCAACATATTTCTCTTTACTAAATGGATAAAGGCATAAGTACTCCAATTCCTCTCGCAAGATGAAGAACTAACTACCTAGAGTATTAGGGGAAGCCCATTAAATTAATTAAAAAATAAAAACTAAAAACTAAAATGAACCCCAAAGAACCCAAAAGAACCCATTTTGGGGTTCCAAGTACCCATCATCAGGTTTCTTCGTACTCGTCAAGACAAAAGAACCCAAATTTTTTTAATGAAGAGCCTGGTTCTTCATAGAAGAACCCGGTTCTTATGGGTTCTTCTCAGAAGCACCCGAACCTGAATCTGGTACTTGGGGACGAGAACACGGGACGGGTTCGAGAACCCCACCCTTGGGTTCGGGAACCCATGCAACATAGGGAGGAATCCTTCAATACTAGGATCCAATACTAGGATCCCAGGCAATCTTGTCCAACATGAAGCTCCCCTCGCTCCATTCACTATCTTGCCCAATGAAAGTACCAGAAGTCCCCTACTCCATCTGTGACTCGCTAAAGCCCAATGGAAGATCTGTATGATCTCCCCTTGCAATAGTTGATGCATCCCTAAAGGTAATTGAGTTGTGAAGAGCTATGATGCCCAAGTCCCCTACTAGTCCCAAAGTGGTGCCACCATGTTGACGTTGCGCTACTCTGACTATGTCATACTCCCCATCATGCGCAGTCAGTGTCCTCCTCTCCTGGAACTCGATGGTGGAATACTGAAAGAGGCGAGACACATCCTATCTGGGCATCTCCATGGCACCCAAGCCTACCCATCCAAATCTAACTCTGAACTTATGTAGCAACGGAGAATGTCTGCCTCCCCATATGATGAAACCCTCTGTGAACCCCCATGTGTCATCCCAAGAGCAAGTTATATCACTCTCTGCCATGACTCTGCTCATCACAAGTGATCTATCAATCAACTAAATCCCTACATCCCATAGCCAAACCTGCTGTGACCCTCATCTATAGTCCCTACATGTGATCACTATATAGGCTCCATATATCGTGGGCTAATCTGATGCATGTTAATTTGCCATGTGCCTGCCACTGTGTAGTATCGATGATCACTGGAAGCCGCGCGTGCCAAAGAGCTACCCCCTGAATGCAACCAAAACATGGGTATCTGATACTCGTAATCGACTCAGGGTATGTGGATCCCTCTTGTCCCTGCCAACCATCTCCCGTGGGTCTACAATCCGCCCTCTCGATAATGTGCCAATATAAGGTATGGAGCCCAAACACATATTGGGAAACTACCTCAATTGTAATTGCTATCCTTTGCTCATGCTCGGTCCCGACATGCCCTGAGAAAAGAGTGATACATGTCTCCCTTGGGACTAGATCCCTAGACGTAGGATTTGTGATGAACGATATGCCACCCCTGTAGATGATCACCTCATCCCCCAACCTGTGGCTGTCAACTGACACACCAACCCAACGCCATTGCTGAAAAGTCTCTCCCCTAGTGCGCTGTCTTACCCAAATATCACGGGTGAGCTCCTCGTCCATCGTGGCTCATGCCCAAAGTGCAGAAAGTTGACAACAAAATTGATTTCACTCGTGAGGGATGTAGAAGAGGGTCAGGCGTGTGAGTCCCTGTGGATAGCATCAAATATTGCTCATCTATGTCCCCGTCGATCTTGGGTGAAATACGCCTAAAGGTATGCCTAGTGTTTTCGTCCAAGGGTCTCCCTGGAAGCAACACTCCATGACCTTGTTGTGCGACATTATACACCCCTGCATGCCACCAATCATCCCAGTACTCTTGGACATGCCACTATACACCATGGCCTACCCCTGTACATCGCTGGATAACCTCGGCTACGGCTATGCCATCTTGTACTGGTCTGGGTCCTGCATGTGTCACTGTACCTGTCACTCCCCGCATGTACTCAATGCGATGTGAGGCACTCCCACTACACAACGCAGTCCAACATACTATGACACACCACCCTGCATTTCCATGCTCCTCTGCTTGTCCCTGCTCCTCTCTCCATAGCCCCGCACACCACTTGATGCTATGGGCTAATGTTGGGTCTGTATGCCTCAGACTACATCCGTCTACATAACACTGGACGCTATGACATAACTCTGTGTAGTCCCGTGTACAACTACCCACTGTTGTACCACCTTGTAACATACAATATCTTGCAGGAGCCAAAATATCGACCTCTTTTCTTGTACGCACTCCATGATGTGGGCTACATCCCCCCATTTTCTCTGAAAGACCTGAGTGGCTCGAATCCCCACATGCTAACAGAAATGACACTTCTACAACTATCCTCAATAGTCCTTGCTTCCCATATGCTAGTAAGAGACCACTCTCTCCATACAATGCCCTGTCTGATAGCCTGTCGATGCCACCTCCTCCTACCAGCTCCTGCCAGAGTAAGTTAGTCACCCTATGACTCCATGCACTATTAATATGACAAGACAACTCATGAAATCTGTCTGCTCGCCTGTCAAACCATCCTGTCACTAGTGCTAATTGGGGCTCTAATGGAGATCTGAAAATGTGGGTGCGCTCAAGCATCAAACCCATCCCGTAGCTACTACCATCACCTACCAACTCTATGATGTGGTGGAAAATCCCATCTGGATCCCAAAAATAGTCCTGCCCTCGAATCCCTCTGGTAATCTATGGCCTCTGCTGACATGTGGCCATGGATGTATCCAATTGCCTAACTTGCTCTATCAAGTACCAGCTCAGCACCTCTCGCCATCTAACTCCCAAAGGAGAGATTGAATGTGTAATCCTTTTTGGAAGGAACAAGCCCTCCAAGCTGATGTGGTATCATGCTCAGCTCAGTCCTGCTAACCTGTCCAACCCCTCAGGTACGTCTAGACAACTCGATCTCTCAATACAACCTCAAGCTGAGGTGTAACCAATTACTGACCAAAACCCCTGAATCAAGCAACATAGTTTTGGATGACTTTGATCCATCACTAGAATGGGTCCTCAATCCAATGCATAAGGGTGGGTTGATAACGCTATAGACCCTGCAAGTGGGCCTCTGAAGTGAACTGTGTTGAAAACCCAATGTGTGACCTCTATGCTGCCCCTCATTAATGGCTAGCCCAAGGGATGGTTGCACATCCTCCTCCATCATGGGCTCGACATGAACCTTCAAATGCTCCTCCATATACAACCCAATATGCACGATATGCTCACCGGTCAGCTATAGGCAACTGTCATCTGGCAACTCCGTCATAGATTTGGAGGACCCTGTATCGATCGGCTCCTCAACAACAATGGAGCTGTCTTCCGCCACCTCACCAACCTGTGGTGCATTGTTGTCGCCTGAGAACTCAATCACAACCCCAAATACCTCATCAATGGATGGCGCCTCATCAATGGGTGTATGCTCAACTATCTCTTTGCCAACTGTGGCCCCTTCAACTACTCTTTCATCTTTTTTCTTAATACTTCTCATCATCCCTACAAAATCCCACTGAATCTCCAGTGGTTTGTGCATACCCCTTAGTTCACAGAATTCCCAAAAAGAGAGGGATGTGTGAATGCCATGACCCAATGATTGGTATGCCCTCCAGTTTTCCCTTATAACTCCACATCATTTGCAATCATTTTCAGATTCCCAATTGAGGAATGAATCAACTTCTCCCCACATCAATCATCATTTGTTGTATCCTCACCACCTCATTCTAGGTGACCGCCATGTTGTTTGATTCTAATCTTTCCCACAGGTTGAGCCAAGATTATGGATTTGATACCATTGTAATGTTCCTAAACAGGAATGTAAGTGATATACAAAGCATGCAAACAATCTAGCAATTAAAAAAACGAAATATACATTAACCACCCATGGAAACACTGGAAATAGAGAACTGTTGAGCTATTTTATTACTTATTCAGGAGCAAATATAATAGTAAAATAGAATGGTGCACCTGGGCTTGTCTCAATGGACAAGCATGACAAAACTCAGGTGAGAAAATGTTGAACTGAAGGCTGCTACAATTGATACACCAAACTGCACTCCATTGCCCCAGAAAACTGCTCTGTCTGTTGACTTCGAAGGGCTGGAATCACTGCTTCTCGTGCTCAGAAAATTATGAGATTTTAGCTCCTTGCTCCTTGGCCTAAACCCAGAAAAACCCACGAAGGAATTGGCCAAATGTTGACCTCAGAATTTTGGCCCAAATATCTCTTAGTTGCTCTAGCCGCTGGTTGAGTTGGGACCCCTGTTTGACCCCTTAGATTTGCCCAGAAAATTCTATAAAATTAGGAGTATGATCCTTGCCCAAAACCCAGAATAACCCAGAAAGGGTTTCCCTTGGTTCCAAACTTCAAAAATTGACCCTCCACAGCTTGGCCCTCCTCCAATTTCGAATTCCGTTGCCGTGACTGATCTTCTCAATATTTTCTCTCCCAACTCCAGCAATCCTCCTCAAATGGCCCTCCAAGTGATCTCCTACTTCTCCCGTCCAGCTCCAGCTCTACAATTCCTTCCTCCAACTCTCACATGAGCCTAGTGATGGCTCTCTATGCAGGCCTAGGTAACTATAAATCGAACTGTTGGGATGCTAGCTCTGTTGGCTCCAAACTCGCAAGAAAGGCTGACCCTTCGCTGCTCTCCCAATCCTCTCTCCCTGCAAATGCTTGATCATTGATAGCTTCAAACTCCCCTTGTGTATTCTCCAGCTAGCCAGAAATACGCACTCCCTCTTGTGAATGAATGGTAGCGCTGTAACACACTCACGGAACTCCTGAAATATTTATGGAACTACCTCTCTAGGGCGGGCACAGATGGTCCCCCGAAGTAGAGGTTGAATCTCTCATTTGAGAGATTCGTAGCTAAACAACCAATTGACTCAGCTAAACAACAGAGCGAACTGTCAAGTAATTTTGATTTGCATGGTGTAAGAATGAGTCCAAAATGAGAGCTTCTCCCTCCTTATAACTCCTTGGGCCTCCCTAGCCTCATGTGGGCCCCTCCATCCACCTATTCGACTTTCACTCCAAGCTATTTGAACGGGCCAATTCGAACTCCTATGTGGGTGGACCCCACATTCCACTAGCAACCAAATAAAGTCGAATTGCCTCCTAAGTCCTTAAGTCGAAAATAATGGGTTTTCTTCCTTAGCCAAAATTGTGCAAAATTGTGTAGCAGCACCTTGTTACAAAAGTGTTTGAGAAGGGACATGACATTGTCTCACAGAGAAATTCGTCCTCCCTATAGCTTGTACTTCACAGATTTCATGATTCTTCTCTAGCTCGCATAATACAATTATTACAGTTCTTTTATGGCACACATTACTTCTCTTCCTTAACTGACATTTTATCATGGAAGTAGTTCTTCTTTAGCTCATCAAGTTGCTCAGGAATAGCCTCTGTAATTTGCATATCTTTTATAGATTTCAAATCTCAAGCGTTTCACATTCTTTTAGCCTCAGGAATTAGCATCTTTTCCCAGATTATTTGACACAAAAAGCTTTCATGTTCTGCTCCAAAGAAACTCACAAATCCTGCCTCAGAGACTCGCATTTTTTACCTCAGAACAACCATGAACTTGCTTCTGTTTTGGTGGAGGATTGATGCCAATATATAGTTGTTCATCTCTATGAAGGGTCATATCTGTTGAGCAGACCGACCTGACCATCTAGACGGCCGACTTGGTCTTATGGAGGTAAATTTGACTCTTTTTGACTAAACAAAAGTTCTTTTCCTTTTTCTTACAAAGAGTCCAAAGGGATTTTGACTCAAATTTAATTCTTTGACTCAATCAAAACCTAGGAGCATGAAGAACATGCTTAACTAAAGAAATAATAATAATAATAATATAAATCTTTTTCTTCTTTTTGCTTTTGTTACAAGTACAAAGATTAATATGAAGACCAAACCTAGTTACATTTCCAACATGAAGGAACAATCCATAATGGCGTGGAGTATTAGGGAGACCATGAGTTGCTGCTAGATGGATTCATAGATTTAGATGGGGTTGGTGATGTTGGTTCTTCTAATTGTACTTCCAGGCATTATTTTAGTTTGGGATCAGGTATAATTTCCTAGTATAGTAGAATACGCGTAACAATTGCCCTCATTTCAATTAAACTAGAGTATATGATGGCTTCATCTTCTTGTTGTGAAGCCATCCGGCTTGGAATGCTAATTGTAGAGTTAACTAATCAATTGTTGGATCCCATGGTTGTTTACTGTGACAATTAGAATTGCATTATGCTCTTTGAAAATGTAGCATTTCATGATTGCTCCAAACATATCGATATCTGGAACTATTTTTTGAGAAACTAAATTTTAGTGTTTGACTACATTCCTATAGATTTCCAAATTATTGGTATTTTGACCAAGCTCATGAGTTAGCGAAGGGGAAGTTTGAGATGCTGAGAGATACACTAGGGTTATTGGAGAATACCTTCCTTGCTAATAGGGAATATTGTGAAGATTCGAATACCTGAATCCTATTGTAGCAACTGGAAATAATTCTCCTAATTGTTAATTAAATTTAACAATTTATTTATTGTTAGCTACATCAAATACTAAATCATTCACACTACAACCTACACAAATAAATTGTGGAAGAAATAAACACTGGAAGAAGTACTAGCACACACATAAATAACACAGTTATTTTTTGACCAATGTCACCAAAAAAACCCAACTCAAGAAAACTGGTGCAACAATTGATGGTTTTATTATTATGCAGCATTGAAATAATCTGAGTACAACTGGATGTTGAAACTGGCAAGCCTACCGAGAAATACTCGCAAGAAAATATAGTTAGGAGAAATTCCTTAGTCCACAAGCAAATCCCAACACTAACCTCAGCTCAAATTGAGTTGTCCAACCTGTCTATGCGCAGTCATTGCATCACCCTAGCGTAGTTGCTGTTGCTCTCAACTTCGAACAAATTCTCCTTAAGCTGTCCAACCAGCAGTTGTGTGGGAAAATGTCTCTCTTGGCCTCTGGAGCCTCTGCCAAGCTTCTCGCATTGAAATTTTCCTTCTCCCCAACAATTCGACTTTGCCTCTAGAGGCTATTGTGCTACTCTGTATCAGCCTCTCCGTGGCTTCTATGCCTCTCTGCAAATGCACTCACAGGATTAGAAAATTTTCCCCCGGCTTCACTGTCCTTGCCCCTTTCTCATTGCTTCGATTTATCTGGCTCTCTCCAACAACTGAATGTTGTTACTCAGGAAATCGAACTGCTCAAGTTGTTTCTCCAAGCCCCATCGACATCTTCTTATAATCCTTTATTGAGACTTCAATGACCAAGATTTAATCAATGGCTAGAATTAACTTGAAGTCGATCCGTGTGAGTTTCTAGAACATTCACACATTGACTTAATTAATTCTGACTAATTAGTCATATTCCCTAAGTTTAGACTTAGGAAATATTTAAAAAAGACTAATAATCTAATTAAGTCACTTCTAGGCAGAATTTCCAGAAACGATTTCTAGGTTTTGGAGATCTCATGTATTCTAGCTTCTCCACAAAATTTTCGAGGCTAGAAAACATCTGGTGCAATAAGAACTAACAATCCCTCTTAGTGAGGAATGTGTTCTAGTGTTGTTGTCCCTTGTAGCAGCACTTTGTCTCTACATCATCTCCTGTCACATTGTTGATGTCTAGCTGCTATTGCTGCCCACGAACTAATGTGCAACTCTAATATGTGTTGCATCTGTGTTGCTATTGACTTTGCAAAATTGCTGCCAACACTGCATCTTGACTGCAACTCCCTCTCCATCTGTTATTGTTGCAACTGAAAAGCATCCTAAATACTAAATCAATTGTGATCAGTATGATACTTTTTTCACCCAAGTCTCTGGCTGGTGCTAGTATCTGCGTTGTCACTGAGGCATCTGTGATGCTGTTGGCTCTACACTATGCCATCTGCACTGCTGCCAACTCTGCACTGCACTCCCTAGCATCTGAATCCAACTAGACTCTTCATATGTCACTCTCGCATCCGACTGCATCTACTACCACTGATCCATCCTGCTACAAAATACTATGGGCCCTGTAGCAAGGTATTGATTCAAGAGGTGGACATCCTCAAGAATCTTGCCCATCTGTAGTAGTCTGAGGCTATAGCACCAAGTCATCCCATTTCACTCCTAAGGGTATATCAACAAACATGGCGAAGTCTTCCTCCAGCCTAGAGGAGAGCCTATCGATCTCTGCTGATGTTTGCTTGCTAGTCCTGCTTCTCCTCCTTGTCCTTCTTAAGAGGACACTAGGTGTTGTAGTGGCCAAGCTCACCACATCTAAAGCACCTGACCTTCGACAGTGAGGGCCACAGTCTCCTCCTCCTTCACCTGCTTCAACCCGTTACTGCTACCACTGATGGAGTTCTTCACTAAGTCTCGCCTCCACTCCTCTTGCTACAAATCAACCCACATCTTGTCTCACTTTGGCAAGGTTTCCCTGCACAAAATGCTTTGGATGAATCCTTCCCACTCCTCGGAGACACTATTTAGTGCTAATCGTACTAGCTTTGTGGCTTGAGGCGTTGCCCCAACAGCTAACAAGTAATCCTGGATCTCCTGAATCCTGGTGAGGAAGGGGTCTATGTGTTCCTATAATGTTCCAAACTAGGAAAAATAGTGCTATGCAAAGCAAACACTAAAAACAACACCATAAGATTGAAACATTCTATGCACACCCATAAAAAGTCCAGGAATAACCTACAACTGAGCCATTTTACGATAACTTGGGAGAAAATTACAATAATGTGGAAGTGGTGCACCTGGGCTTGCCTTAATGGAAAGCATGATCAAGCCCAGGTGGTAATATGTCAAGCCCAGATGGCACAAATAACTGATGCAATGATGCCCTGCGCTGCCCTTGTGAAACTATGATGTCTACTGCAAAGATGTTGCTGGCAACCCCACCTTCGATGCTCAAAAAAATACTAGAAGTTAACCCTGGCCTCTCCACCAAATACCCAGAATAACCCATGAAGGAGTTGGCCAAATTTTGACCTCAGAATTTTTGCCCAAATTCCCCTTAGCTCCTCTAGCTTCTGGCTGAGTTGGCACCCCTTTTGACCCCTTAGATTTGCCTATAAAATTTTATAAAGTTAGGAGTGTGATCCTTGCCCAAAACGCAAAAAAACCTAGAAAGGGTTACCCTTGGTTCTAACCTTTAAAAATTGACCCTTCACAGCTTGGCCCTCCTCCAATTTTGAATTCTATTGCTGTGACTGATCCTGTCAATCTCTGCTCTCCCAACTCCAGCAATCCTCCTCGAATGGCCCTCCAAATGATCTCCCAAATCCAAACTCCCCCGGATGGTGCTGCCCCAAAGAGTCACACTCCAATGACTGCGCAATCATGGAGGAGATGATGCAGTCCTACGTGTGATGAAATGGGAGTTGTGTGTAGGATGGCCCTCTTGTCTGTAGTTGCCCTCTATACTCTTGAAAATGATAAAGGATGTTCTGTCTCCCCAACTTCTTGGAGCGCCTCACGTTGTGACTGTGCAATCCCTACGCTATTGTTACTCCTCGTGTTGTTGGTATTCGACTTACAACTGCTATAACTAGTCTCCCTGTTGCTACTACGAACTGAGATGAAGAAAACTCCCTTCTAGGGCTGGCACTTAAAGTCCACCGAAGCAAGGGTTGAGATCTCGGCTTGAAGACAATCGTGTACTAAACAATACAGTAACCCGGCTAAGTAGATCGAGCAACTAAGATTGAGTTCAATATGTCAAAAAGATAAGATGCTGAAATGAGGAGAGTTGCCTTATATAAATTTCGTGGAGCATTTTTCCCTTCATCGTGGGTCCCTCACTTAACCATCGCTTTCCCCTCCATGCAAATTGAACTAAAGAATGCGTATTCTCCTAGTGTGGGTGGCTCCCACATACAAATTAACTACATCAAAATAACTTCTACTAAGTCTAGCCTCTTGATAAAATCGAATGGGCCCCGACACCTCCAAAATCAGTCCCAAAACGTAGAAATTAATCTTGTTCCAAAATAATTTAGGAACGGACATTACAGTCCTCCTCTCCTGAATGTTCCCAAGCAACTTCAATGCTAGATGCTCAAGTATGCGCTCACCCTCCCTAGTAGCATCCTCACCTGGCAAGCTCCTCTAATACACCAAAAATCACTTGTCCTCAAGCAATGCCTGAGCAAGCATTCTCTCTAACTGTTGCCCCCTACTGTCACTGCAAAATGTGCTAGGGTCCTTGATGCGACACTGGATCGTGCTTGACCTCTGCACTGTCCTGAAATGAAAGAATCCTTCAATACCAGGATCACAGGCCATCCTGTCCAACATGAAGCTCCCCTCGCTCCACTCATTATCCTGCCCTGTGCAAGTGCCATAAGTCTCCTGCTCCATCAGTGACTCGCTAAAGCCCAATGGAAGATCTGTATGATCTCCCCCTGTAGTAGCCAATGCATCCCTAAAGGTTATTGAGCTATGAAGAGCTGTGATGCCCAAGTTCCCTACTAGTCCTACATGTTAGGAAATTATATATTACCAATGTTCCACCAAGACTCCGGTGCAGGGAGACGCGGGTGCGGGGAGACGCACAGGGGGGACGTGTGGGAGTACCCTCAAATTTTAGGGAAATTTCGGGGGTGCGGGGAGTCGCTGAGGTATATATATATATATATATATATATAAAATAAATTATATATATATATTATATATAAATTCAAGTTCAAAATCACTGTTCATTGTTCAATAATGAAAGCATAAAAATATTAAATAGACAATTGAAATTTGAATCATTGATCCATCCTCATCATTCATTTTGATACATACATCATTCATATGACATACTCAAGTGACAAGTCTCATTGTTGAATTAATTATTATTCATACATACCATGAGATTCGAAAAACAAAAATAAAAATCAATAATAAAATATTCAAATACATTGATCAATATCATTCATCATTCAATGCCTCTGTGTGGAAATGGAAATGACTTTGGGTTGAAATGAAATGAGCTTTTAACTTTAAGTTTTGCCTTTCATGACTTTTAGGTTTAGGCTTTTAAGTTTTAGTTATTTAGTTTTAATTTTAATTTTTTTTTTAGACTTTTAAGTTTTAGTTATTTAGTTTTAATTTTAGTTAAAAAAAAAAAAATTTAATGGTTTTGATTTTTTAATTTTTGATTTTTAATTTTTAAGTCTTATTAGACAAATTTAAAGGGGGCGCCCAAGTGCACCCTTTTTGGGGAGTCTAGACTCCCACAATGAAGGGGGATGCCCAGAAGCACCCTTTTTGGGGAGTCTTGGGGAGTCTAGACTCCCACATTGGGGAACGCACCTCCTTGCGTCTCCCCAAGACTCCCCAAAAAGGGTGCGTGGGGAAACGCACCCCCAAGAGACTCCCCATCCCAGGTGCGTGGAGTGCGAGGGGTGCGCGCACCCGACCCTGGGGGACGCGTCCCCGTGGAACATTGTATATTACAGAGCAATGGAACACATAGATTATTGCAGAAATATAAACACAGAAAACGCATAAAACCAGAGAGACACAGATATACGTGGTTCACCCAGTTTGGGCTATGTCCACCCCGAAATGAAGAGACACAACCTATAGGCTACAGCAAATCCGCTGTAATATCCTCTATTTTCTCTCACAGTCTCACCTCTCTATTTCTCGCTCAGAGAATACACATATATTACACAGACTCAATACAATGCCCTCATACAAAGAGAGGGGTTGCCTTCTAGGGCAAAAAACCCTAA